>CAEFZY010049056.1:0-95990 GCA_903066815.1 Brachyrhaphis roseni
CATCCATCCATCCATCCATCCATCCATCCATCCATCCATCCATCCATCCATCCATCCATCCCCAGGGGGAAATTCAACCGCCAAACCGCCCATTGTCTTTACCCGCTTCTCCTTGCAGGGGAGGTGCTGTTTGTAAAGCTACAAAGCCACACACCCACAGCAATAATTTGTGTTATTTAGCCTGTTGTAAGAGCAAAAATAATGGGAATTCCTTTTTCAAAGTCATAAATATTTACGCTGAACATTTAAGCTACATATTTGGGTTCTAACTAGTTTGCAAACTAACTACCATATTTAACATGCTGACTATTTTTAACTCTTCATAAATAGTTAACTACTTAGCTAACTATTTAGCTCCCTAAATACTGACCATTTAGCTAATAGCAAAACAGTTAGCAAGCTAAATAAATTTAGTTTACAAGCTAAATATTTTTGTTAGTGTGCTAACTGTGGGCGAAGTTAACTCCAAACTAAAGTTTTGTAAGCAAGCTAAATATTTAACCTGAAGCATTTAGCTTTCAGATAAATATGCAGCTAGTTTGAAATTAGGACTTTTATAAATTCATGAACAACATGGTAAAACTTTGAAAAAATAAACCTCTCCCCCCTCTTATGATAGACAGGCTAAAACTCCCAAATTATTGAAGTTAATATTTGGCTGTTTGGCCTTTTGTCATTTTAGCACCCCATGAATTCAGGCTTTCTTTTGATATGTTTGAGTAAACTTGTTATTTTTTTATTTGTAACACACTAATATGTTATATTAGAATAACATATTGGAGAAGACAGTACCTTGCTGCAAAAGGGACTGTCTTCTCCAATGAGCACTAAAATGATTTGACCACTGATTTTAATATAGAATAAAAGCTGATATATTCAAGATAATAGTCTCACTTTATTATTACTTGAAAACATTATAAGTCAGAAATCTCCATGGCTCAGGAACTAATAAAAAGCAAGGCTTTAATAGGATTATTCTATTTTCTACTTCATGTCAAGGCGCCTGAAGGGGCTTAAGGTTGCTGAGGATTTTATATGACAACAGAAGTTTAACAAACACGGAGGCGCCTCTCTCTTTTTCTTTCTCTCTCTCTCTCCTGTTAAGCCATAACGGATTTGTGCCAGAAGAAGCCATGAATGTTTTTTTTTTCTCTCATGTTTACACTTCTGATACTTACATAATTTGTGCATTCATGTTTCATGGGGCTGCTCCATTATTATTCTGCACCTCGGTCTTAGCGCGGCGCTCAGAAGGAGCGCGGCGGATGTTACGGTCGGACAGTGCGGGATGGCTGGATCATCGTAAACAGCACATGGGGTCAAAAGAGACAAAGCTCATCTCGTAAGACCGCGGGAGGGTTAAAAAAATAGTTTTATGAAGTTACAAAGAACTGCGGGAGGGTTTTATAAAAGTTTTATAAAGTTATAAAGCGCTAGCTAGCTAGCTTGTTCCCGAAACTATACAAAAAATATATATTCAGAGATTCCAAAAGGGCTGGACAATATGATAATTACATTCAAATAGTTTGGTTGCCACTAAGATTATGATGCCCAGTAAGTTTGTTGGCTTATTGTTACCACAACAAAGACATCCACTGAAAACCTCCACTGATGAATGACCACTGGTCTTCATTCATAAAAAATGTGTTTTTCTGCATTTCTGTCATGGAGTGGTGTGGTGAGGCGGTGAGGCAGACGCCGGAGACCCAGGTAAGATACGGAATGATGATTTAATGGATGAATAAACAGGTAAACAGTCCAAAAACCAGGGCAGCACTGCTGAGCGGAAACACAGGGGCTCATCACAGGTAGCAGGTGACACTAAATACACAGGGGTAATCAGGGAACGAGACACACCTGGGAACAATCAAGGGGAGACAGGACAACACGGAGAACACAGAGACACAGAACTCGAAATAAATACACAGAAAACTCGAAAATAAACACAGATCCTGACAATTTTGGAGTATTTTTATTATTATTATTATTATTGTTATTATTATTATTATTTAAAGCAGTTGGGAAGTAATCTGACATGCTAAGAGTGTGAGTTGCTGTGCAAGGAGTGACAGTGTGCTAATTACAGCCAGTAGACTTTGCTCCCTTCCTGGTTTGTAGGCTCTTGAACATTTTAATGAGCCCTCGCTGCTATCTGCTCTCTGTGTTTATCTTCGCATTACTTTTAACTTCATGATGAGTTATTGTGCCATTAAGGTCGCCTCCTACTTCAAGCTATATCTGGAAACTTTAATTGGAATTCTCAGCCCTAAGCTGAGGAACATGCTAGGTTAATGTTATACTTTACTGAGGAAGACATCACCGCATGGAGAATAGCCGCTGTTTGTGTGGTAGGCTTAGGAATGATGGTTTGTTGACTGACAGGCAATAATAGAGGCACCTAAATGACCAACCAAAACAAATTGTTTTATGATTAAGGGGGCAATGGTACCGACTTTGTACAGAAAAATGTCTCATACAGGCCTGATGGTACATATTACGAACCAATGCAGAGTTACTTTATACTTGGACACATGCAAAATGTTCCCCTGTGGAGCAAAGTGTGCAGCGCAAGGTTCTGCAGTCCAAATTTAAAAAGTGACCCCAAATCAGCCCAGATATTCAAAATATGCCTTTCTTTTTTCTTTTTTTTTGATTCCATCAGAAATTTCTCAGACGTCAGTGGAAGAATCAAGGCAATCCTTCATGGATGTTTTTGATGAGGGAATAACATTATAACATGCTAGAAAGTTAAACAAAAAAGTAAATTTCCCATATTTACTTAACAAAATTAACTTCTAATGCGCTTAAAAGTTTTTTTATTATTATTTTTAAAAAGTCTCTCATTCCTTTCCTTCTTCGACACAAACAGAAAACTCTATTTTTTTTCACTCTTCACTCCTCTGATGCCCCCCTTTTCCCACCTTTATCCCGCAGCAGCAGCTGCTTA
Organism: Brachyrhaphis roseni; assembly: GCA_903066815.1. Taxonomy (NCBI): domain Eukaryota; kingdom Metazoa; phylum Chordata; class Actinopteri; order Cyprinodontiformes; family Poeciliidae; genus Brachyrhaphis; species Brachyrhaphis roseni. The sequence goes on from CAEFZY010049056.1 coordinate 2,948, forward strand.
GAGTGCCGAGGCTCTAAAGCAATAAAGCAGACTTGAACGAGCTCAGCATGACTCTAATATCAGTCAGGCTGATGCGGGAGGGCCAGGCGGTTCTCAGAGCGCATGTTTTCCACCCGCTTAATTTCCCCTGTCGTCGCTCACAAGCTCATCAACCTGCGAGCAACTGCGTGCTGTGCTAAATAAAAAAATGCTTTGTGATGAGTAGTGCTGTATGGACTGATATTTGAAAAGATATAAATGAATAAAAATCGATGACATGCACTTGTAGCACCTTTCCGGCCAGCGCTCCGGTCAGTGCTCCGGCCAGCACCAACCGTTTGTCCACTTCCATTCAGGAGTGAGGTCGGCCTGCCAGGCGCAGGGTGAATATGAAACATCTCTCTTTGCTATTCTTAGGCGTGGACAGGGCAGCTGGTGCTAAAAATAGGCAGATCATTCCCAACTTCCCCACCCCTGCTGTCAGTCTATTTTTACACAAGATGAGGCCTTCCCAGGCTATGGTAGTCTTTTCTTGGATTATTATATAATAAACATGAGGCAGCACTGCGAGTCAGAAGCAGAAGAAGCGCTCTGTCAGGCAGTCAAGGGTGAAATACACAGCTCTGGTCAGAACAAACCTTCAGTAAGCGCATTAATGTCAGGTGAATCTCTTCTGATTTCCTTGTTCCTGCCGTGTTCTCTGCCGCCCCCTGATCCTGCTGGCTGCTGGTTGCTCCACCTGAGCTGCTGTCCATATAAACTCTGGACTCAAGTTATTGGCTTTGGACCCAAAGAGGAACTGTTTAGAGTCAGTTATCACAACTAGGAACCAAAGATCAGGCCTGTAATCTGGGAGTAGTGATGAACTCTGACCTGAACTTTCAGAGCCACATAAAGACAGTTACAAAGTCGGCCTTATGTCACCCAAAGAACAAAGTTGGATTTATGACAGGAAAACAGTTTGGATGAAATCCACTATTTCTAATAAGGAAAGCGGGTAAACATCCAGAGTTAAGCCTGGGCTGTTAGCAGCAATGAAACACATCATAAAGTAAATGTAGACTAATAATATTGTAGGGTTGGAGTATAAATATATTTATATATCTACCCAGTTCAAATAAATCATTAAAAGTACAAAACTTTAATCAGCATTTATGCTGATTTAAAAAAAAGAAAGTATGTATGCCTCTGACTGATGCGACATTAAAAGAACTACAAATCAGACATGAAGGATTTAAAGGCAGAATGAAATGATATCCATGAAGAAACGTGGCTGTTACAGCAAAAACATGTCAGCTGGAGTCTTGGCAGAGTTTAACAAGCCGGTGGACAGGCTGTCGCTGGAAACCAAGGGAAAATTAATGAGTTAGTCTTCAGGAAGACACAACATCATTAAACGGACGGTGGGAAAAAACAGTAGCAGTAAACATTACTGTAACTATTGAGACAGTAACAGTTAGACAGCTTTAACTGTTGCTGTGCATTGTGCAACATAGAGCTGCAACATAGAGCTGCAACATAGAGCTGCAACCGGCCAGACGGAGCCGTTTGGGTTTCAGAGCTTCCCTATGATGGCAGATCTGTGGAAACGCCCGGCTGAATATCCGAGAGGAGCCGTGGTGAACGGAGAAGGGAACCCCGACGTCGAGGGTTCTCTTCTTCTTCTGAAGCTTTTGAGTGTGCTTCATGAATACTCGTGACAGGGATCCTACTGGGAAAATATGGAGCGGAAGTTTGGGAATTTCCTGGTCTGAGTAAGAAGAGGAAAGGGAAAGAGTTTGGAAAGATCTTCCAGACTCTGTTACTGCTGTGAGACATTCCTTTGTTCCTTGGATTTCCTTCTTTCTGTCCTTTTGTTCTTCCTAGTGTCTTTCCTTTTGTCTGTCCATCCTCTCCTCCCTTCTCCACTTCCTTCTTTATATATTTCTTTATGTCCTTCTTTCCCACCTTCCTTCCTTGTGTCCATCTTTTCTTCTTCCTTCCTTATATGTTGCTTCCTCCATTTCCCCCTTCTATCCTGCCTTTTTTGTTCCTTCATTCTTGCTTCCTTCTTCCTTCCCCCCTTTTCCTTCCTTCCTTTTTTGCGTCCTCCCTCTCTTCCCTTCTTGTGTCCTTCATTCTTTTTTCATGGATTCGTTCTTTTCTTGCACCCTTCCTTTATTTCCTCTCTTCTTCCTTCCTTTTCTTCTTCCTAAGTGTAAGCTAAAACATTTAGGAGACGTGTTATTAGTTGAGGATAAATCAGCCAGATGTTTTCTTTTTCTATAAACATTTACTTTAACTAGGCCACAGCTAGAAAATCCTGGAAGAAGCGAAGCCCCCGTTGGAATGACACGAAGCAATGACAGGTCGTTGTCATTTTAAGTCTTTATTATTTCAGTTCTGCTGAATATCCGACACTTGAAGGAGACCGTGCTCCTCGGCGCCGTCAGCTAATTAATTAAAAGCTGCATGCTAATGTGAGAGCTGAGGGGAGAAAACTGGAGCAGGAACCTGGCAGCTCCATGTATCTGATCAGTTCACAATCACATCCAGCTTAATCAGCACTTCAGCTGACAACTATATTCAAAACTATCGCTTTGTCAGTTTTCTTATACGCAGGATAACGGCAAGTTTGCATTTTTCTTAAATTTACCGAGTGAAAGCGGTTACTTGACTAGAGGCAGTTCACTCGTCCAAGCCAAACGTTTGACTTGCTCACGGCATTCACAAACCGTTTATAGTCGTGACAAAAGTTTTGGTTCTTCATTGGATTATGTTTAAATTTTGAGTCCTTTCCACTCATTGATTAAAAGACAGACAGTGGGCTGAAATTTATCAAATGGGTCATATATTAATAAAGTAAAATATCATGTTCTTCTATCGTACCAGAACGACATGCTCTCTTACAGTCGTCATATTTTTTCTGTCCCTATAAGCAGGAGGGCAAAAAGCTGCTCGCTAATGATGATCTTTGGTTTTAGCTGTCAAGTTGTCGACATAATGCCCTAAATCTTAAAAGTTATGATGCATAAATGGAAAAGGGATGCAGTGGTTTGCTACTAATTGTCAACACTGACAACTAAATAACAAGGTCAGGAAAAAGTCTCAAATGGAAAGAAATAGTGAAGGAGAGTAAAGTAGGTCAGCTATGCTAGCTTGACTTTGACAACTTTAACATGTAGATGTGCTGTGGAATTTGGGGTGTTTCTGTTTAGTTACAGGAAAAGGCGACCCACACGGCAGCTCTCTGACAGATCATCAGTAGAGCAGGTGTTTAAATTAGCTAATCAGATCCATATATTTTTGTCCACATGCAATCATATGTCCAACTTTTATGTGGTAGTGTGAAAGGAGCATATTGGATCTTTTGACCCCGCCCCAAAAAATATTTGATTTATGCCACTTCCATAGAGGAGATTGGATCTGATTGTTTTCAAGTCCAAACAGACATTTTATCTGGCTTTACATCACTGACGTGAGACATGTATCATAGTTCTGCTCCAGAAGAATTTTTATGCACATGGATTTGGGCTAAACCAATATTTAAACCAATCCTATTGCCTTTGTGGAATCCAAAAGAACAAGTGTCTGCATCCTTCATAGAAGAATTTACCTTAAATTCACGTGTCAGTGTTTTATTTTTAGCTGTGGAAATCGATTTGAATTTGTAATTGAGTTCATTTGTTCATTTCAGGATCTGTAATTAATTGCACTTTAATCGAAGACCCTTTATCGACAAAAAGTAAGCAACATTTTCAGGTCAAAACCCCTTTTTGCTGCTAAATTATTGAACATTTGTTGTATGAACTCAACAACAAATCTATTTACTGTTTTGGATCTATTGTTTAGGTTATTCAACCATCAGATTGGTTCTAAGTACTATTATACCTCATCAACTTTGAAGTGTTTCAGGATCTCCTGATTATTCATTTCTTTAGAAATGTGGCCTGTGGACGCCGACATCAGCATTGGGGACGTTTGTGCTGCTGCTACATGTTTAGGATAGAGATGTTACATCAGGCTTGAATAGCTTCAGTGATTGACTATCTCCTTTAGCACAACATAAACACAACAACAGTCATTTCCAGCATCCAATCAGATCCTAAAATGATATTGTATCATCAAAATGATCTGATTGGATCATAAATCAGTAGACCCAGAGGGTGGCTTTGCTGTCTATTGTTGTTGTTTGTGTCAGAAACAGGCGAATAAAAAGATGAGGCAAATACTTTTTTACAACTAGTCTTTGCAACTCAGTTGTTACACCTTTTTTCATTGTTATATTTTCACCCCTTATTTGTTTTTCTAGGATAAATGATCTTTTTTTAAAACAAAAAACAGCCATTTTACAGACGTAGGTAATTTTATTTTATTTTTTAGGCCACTGTCTAGCAGAAGGAAAGTGATGGAGTCTGTGTGACCCCTAGTGGACAAAACTCCCAGAAACAATGCTGTGGGCTGCGTTAAGAGTCACCATGTTGCTCATTCTGCACCTTAACCGTCCAGATAGTAAAGTTGCATTCAACACAATCAGCATTTAAATCAGAGAGCTCAACCTCTCATCTGTACAGCAGAGGAAGGCGATCGGGAAAATCGAACCTTTTGCACACAGGTGAGTTATTACATTACAGACGAATATGACAAAAAATAAAGCCCAGCTGTGAGTGTGCAACAAAAATCAGAGGGGACAGTTTTCCACAGCTGACCGCTTCTGTCATCTGACCGCCAGACTGGACTGAGGGGAGGGTCATGTGACGAGGCCCGCTCAGTTGGCCAATATCTAAGCGAGGCGGCCTCACCGCCTCCCGACATCAAACGGACAGCAGATTGCATTTAAATGGACAAACCGCGTAAGAACAAAAGCAGACGCTGGAGGACTGACTGACTGCGCTCCGGCTGACCCGCCGTGTTGCATCTACACCGTGCACCGTGCGCGCGCAAATTGAGATGAGCCGGTGTAAGCGATAAATGATTAATGATCGATTTTCCGGTGAGTCTCTGAAATATTGAGAGACAGCTCAGGCGTGTAATGCAATGTAAATGGGTCTATTTTTAGCACAGAGGAAGTCATGTGGAACATGCTGTTGGGTGGTGTGTGTGTGTGGGGGGGCAAAAGATGGGCAAAAATAAACACTCCACCCACATTTGCATGTACGGCCACTTTTCATGTGGAGTATTAAACTTTTAGATACACAGAAAGGGAAATGGAATAAATTATTTTCCACACTGGGAAACAGATGGAAAGTCCCTGCTCTCAACCACCACCCACTCCTACCCTCCCTCCCCCTCCCCCAGCCCCGCAGCCCCGCGCATCCCCTGTGGCCTCCTATGCCTATTAAACCTTCTCCTCTCACTTTGCCTCATGAGATTGTTAGAAAGTGAAAGGGAGGGGAAGTGACATGCTAAAACCTCTTTTTAATGATTCTGAGGAGAAGGAGGGGGGTTTGGCGGAGTGTCATGGCAGCTGATGGGGGAGAAGGCAGGCGCTCGCCTCACAACCATCCAGCAGATGTTTTCATTAATCACCAACTCAAACCACTTTAAAGTGGTAGTATTATGAGTTTTCCAGGCACATAGTGCCATTTTATAGTTATTTCACTGCTTTGTCTTGTTATAAAAATGCTGTTTATATGAAATATCACTGAAAAGAAATTTTACTTTGTAATGTAACGCCTTGAAATTAGGTCTCTGTCTCTTTAAAAACTCTTGCTCTTTCTGAAGCTCTGCCTTCAGGAAGTCATCACAACATGGCTCCTCTATTAACCCTTTAACCCTCTCCAGGCAGAGGTTGCAGATTTGCAACAGCTAAATGCTGTTTAAATGTCTCTCTCAAAAAAAAGTCTGAATTGTATATTACTACCCCATATGATAATTTTCTCCAAATATCAGATTTTTCCTGCAACTACAACTTCATTTGAGCCTGAGAGGGTTAATGGCATTTTTATCAGCGTTTCACTGAGAAGTAGCTGGTACAATGAGCTCAGCAGACTTCACCAGGTGTTTGCTAATTCCCTCTGGCTAGTCTGAAGGAGCTGAGCGTGGGAGTCATGGGGGAGGGCTGCTCTGTGAGGCAGAAGTTCGGAAGTTTTGAAACTGGAGCTTTGAGGAAGAGCTTGAAGGCAGCGTTTGGTCTACCAAGGTGTTTTGCATGAGAGTTTAAAACGTTCCTTAAACTTTTGCCATTTCTGACTAAGTTCTCCAAAAATGTAGAAAAGTTATTTACAGTTAAACTTGATTAATGCCTCCAAAGGTTCAAACTCTTTTCTGATCGTTCAGATCCAGAACAACAGAATTGGTACAGATGTCAGAAAAGCAAGGATGAATTCCCTGGACTAAAATAAATTTATAGTTACTGTGTTTCTGGATTTTTTTTTTTTTTTTAGAGTGTTTCACACAATCATTCAAGTAATATTTTTAAACCAATTGCAAAAATAGGAAATAAGTGGGAGCTGCTTTACCAAGAGGCAACAATATTAGATAGATGAGTTTAATTCTGAATACTTTGACATTATGTCCGGCGTCCCACAAAGTTCCATGTTGGGAATACAATTGTTTTGATATACTGTACATCAGTGACATACAGTTAAAGCCAGAAAATGACATACACTGAATACACACGTTTTTATTTGTCAATCCCTGAAGTTAAACTAAAGGTTTTTGTATGTAATTTTCAGATTTTGAAGACAATAAATAAATCTCTGGTATATCGTTTCTCTCATTATTGTGGCTTTTTACAAATAGAAATAATTTTGGTAATTCTAACTGACCTGAAACAAGAGAGGTTTGGACTGACTGAGCTTCAGACAGTGAGAGAAAAACATTAGTCTTTTTATTCTGTGTATGTAAACATCTGGTTTCAACTGTGAGCAAGATGTGTAGCTCCTCTTTTGTTTTTATTTGTTATGTTTGCTGGTTGCACAAATATAAATATAAATCGACTGACATTTTTAAATCTAATCATATCTAAAATTCAAAAGATAAAATAACGGGTTGGCACGGACAGGTTTTTCTTATTTTATGCAAAAGAGACAAAAAACTCCTATTAAAATAAAATACAAGATATTAATATGGAAAGAGTACATAATAGATTCCTGACAATGGATGATCAAATTAGGTGGAAATTTAACAATTATATTAAAATGGTCTTAAAGTAGCTCACCATAGTCCAAATCAACACAAAGTTACTGTCTTGTAGATGAAACAACTACTACCAGTTAGTGTAAAAAGTCAAAAACGAGGTCAGCAATGCAAAACCATATTTAAACAGATTCTTTGTTCTGAAGTGGTTGTTTCATTCAAACGTTCCTCTTAAAGTTGTAAAGAATGCCGCCTGAGGTCAGGGCCTGAAGTTCTTTGTTATTTAAACTAAAAGATAACGAGGTAAAACTTTGCTCTCCATCTCGTTGGTCACTGCTTCTGCTGTGTCTGCAGCCGAAGAGCGGGCAGCTGCAACATGACTCAAAGACAGGAGCAAACGGCTCCCATCTGCTGGATCTGTTGGACATATTAAGGCCTGCATGTATTTAGCGCAATCTGGTCCGTTTCTGAACTGAGAGACACTAAACTGAGGGCCGGCTGCTGTGTGCTGTTTACACATGCATGACACAGATCAGAACTCTGGATGATCTGTGTGAGGAGCAGCTTTGATTCTCTCAAGCTGATTGAGACAAAACCTTGTTTGTTTTGCTATTTGAATATAAAATGGTGTGCATGCTTACACTCTTACTACTATTATATTATTAGAATAATGGATGATAACAGAGTAAAAAACATTTGCTGATTATTTGCACTTTTAAGTTGAGGTAGCGCAGGCATCTGGTTAGGTTATTTTAAAAATCCTAGGTTCTCTCTGTTGTCGGATTAAATAGCATATTGAAAAACTTTTTTAAAATCCAAAACAGTATTATAATGTTTCAACCCCTGTTGGACATCCACCATACATGTGAGAACCTCAGCAGCCTTGGTAGGTGACTTGGCATGTGTCTATATAACTGCTTCAGTTGCACAAAGCTAGTAACTAGCAACTTAGTTTTATATTAAAAGACTAAATATCAGGAGACCAAGTTTGGAGCCGTGGGGTATTCCAGATTTGTTCTTCAAAATGGATGACTTTTCTTCATTGACTTTAGCATACTGTGCTCCAGTCTGGAGACTCAAACCAATCAATGGCCTGTTTTCATGAATAAAAGCTCTGGCAGTATATTATGTTTAGAAATTAAAGTGGTTTTGAATTTGAATTGAGTAAGTGTCCTCTGCCCTGTGGAAACCATTTGAAACATCTTCTTAACAAACTTCTCTAATATCAGCACTTTCCTTAAACTGTGTTTAACAGTAAATGCTGTTTGTTGCTCTTATTACTTCATGATGCCTGGTTGGTGTTTTTGTCATTGTGAATTTTATTTATGTGACTCTTTATAGCAACAATTTTGCCAGTTATGTTGTGTTTTCATAAATTCCCAGATGGTACAAAATGGTGAGAAGATCTGAATTTTCTTCTGCATCACCTTTTCATATTTAGTGTCTTTTGTTTTGCTGCTTATCACAAACATCTCCAAATTTCAATTAGAAATTCAGTAGCGGTTTGAATATTAATTTCCACAACAAGCCATATAACAGTTGTTTCTTTCACTTTCTTTGAGTCTTTTACAGTTGTCAGTTCTTCATTAAAACTGAAACACTTAAAGAAATTATCGAATGAATCGTGAGGGAAAAATCTCTTTCTTGGATGGTTTTAATATTGTGGTTTTAAATAATGAGCAGCCAGAGAAGTGAAAAAGTTATTTTTGATGTTTGATAAGAGAAATAAAAGTCTTTGGTTCACACAACAGAAGCAGATTACTGTGATTTGCATTAACCCGTTCTATGTTTTTAACCCTCCTGGCCTTAGTGTGACCCTCAGCAGGAGCGCAGCAGATGTCACGGTCGGACAGCTGGGAAATGTCCTGTCAGACTTTCAGTTCTCGAAACCGCACACACACACAAACACAAAACTTGCAAAAGTGCACCCGGGCTCAGTGCAACCCCATTGGACCGCACACAAGGTAAAAAAACTCGTGGGGGTCAAATGACAAGCTCCGTCTCCTAAGACCGTGTGAGAGTTCAACCTATTTTTCTTTGCTAACCAATATTTTTCTTCTACCTGAGCTGTGTCCTGCTGTGAGGACGTTATTCAGGCTTCCCAGTAGTGGTTCAGATATCAAATGTCATGACACAGAAACAAACTCTTGAAGATTTCTCAGTGTAGATTACTTTCAGTTTATTGGAGTTCATTAATAAGGAGCTAACAGATTTTTTTAGCTGTTAAAATGTCAGCTCTCAGCATGTTGAAACTAGGGTGTGATTTTCCACCTGAAAAGTGCTCAGTGGGTGCGACTCAGAGATACTGACATTAGGCTCAATAATTACTTTAAATGTTCCCCTGCAGTATTTTTTATTTTTATTTTTTTGAGGGGCGTGGGGGGGTTACGGAGTGGATGAGTTTTATTAAAGCTTGTAAACATGAGCCTGGAACTTTATGGTGAAAATCCTTCATGCTTTAAATTGTTTGGCTGTTTTGTGCATATAAGTAATAAATCTGTTCCAAGGGAACAAAAACAATCTTAGTAATACAAAACTATTCAATCCATTAAAGTTTTTTTTTCCAACTTCAGTAACTCACCAAGTGAAACACATTATTTATGTTAATTACACACACAGGCCTTTATTTTGGTTAGTTATGACTACTTTTTGTTCACAGTAAAACACCACATTTATAAATAAATTTAAAAAAAATTAGGCTGCACAGTGGGGCAGTTGGTAGCACTGTTGCCTTGCAGCAAGAAGGTCCTGGGTTCGACTCCCGGCCCGGGGTCTTTCTGCACGGAGTTTGCATGTTCTCCCTGTGCATGGTGGGTTCTCTCTGGGTACCAGCACCCCTTCTGACCCCACTAGGGACAAGGGTGTACAGAAAATTGATGGATGGAAATAAAAATTTAATACAGAGATATGGGGTTAATGAAGGTATGTTTAATACCTGCTTAAATGTTATTGATTTCATTTTAAGGCAGAGAGTAAATGTGTCTCCCTCTGGTGGCACTAAGGTGTATTGTAACTTTTATTTCTAGACACATTTGGGCCAATCTTAAGATATTGTCGATTTCCTAAAATAATGGCCTAAGTCATTTTTCTGCCAAAAATGATTTTTTTTTTTTTTTTTTTTTTGCCTAAGTCATTTTCTGGCAAAAAAACAAACAAAATGTCATGTTGTGAATATAACAGTGCATTGTTGTAAGCTATTTCTAAAGTTTTGATGACAAGGTTTGTAAATTGTAATTGTGGGAGATCAATGACAAAGAACTGGACAAGATTCGTATTTATACATTTACTGTATTTTGTTGACAGACCATGTTGTTGTGATGCAGAAAGGAAAAGACATCACTGCACAGCACAAAGGGAAAAATATAAAACTACAGTTGGGAACCTGAGACAATCTCCTAGACATCCTGCCTGAGCTGCTATTGTCGTCTGAAGAAATGCACCGCGCCCAGTCAGAATCAACTAATCAGAGCCAGGAGGCGGGGCTTACCGCTGACAATTCATCTCATGTTCTCACTGCTAAATGTGCTAACGGTGGAGAAACAACTCACTGTTACAGGAAAACCGTTTATCCATAGCCAGCATAGCACGGTGGCTATGCTAACTAGCTTTAATATCAGGCTCTGCTGATAGGGAGAAGCTATAGCAGAAAGCAAGTGAGAGGCGGGAGGGCGAGTGGTGTAGACGGTCATGATTGATAGCACTAAGACCCGCCTCCTGGCTTTGATTGGTTGTGTCTAGCTAGCACTGGGAAAAAGCAGAGGAATTTCTCACAAATTATCTGTCTCATTATAATGCCAAAACATAGAGACAGTTTCAAAAAATAGAGATATAGCAACAGAAAGGATATTCAGAATGAGTAAAACTGTGCAAATACCAGCAGGAATGTAACAATTTATTTAATGTGTAGGGAGTGGTAACATTTTAAAGTCTTAAAGGGGAAGTATTATACAAAATTGACTTTTCTTAGCTTTATATCTTGTTATAATGTCACTCCCTCATGAAAAACAAACATGGAGTGTTGCCTTAATTCTTTAATGCATGCTTAAGAAATCCTTTAATCTCTATGGCAACCATTCAGATGTGCATAACGCTTGGACCTAGCTTCGCCTTCGAGGATGAAACTCATCCTCTGAGCTGCAGTTTCCAAGCTTCCACCTCACAGAGCAGCTCTTCCCCACGACTCCCTCACTCTGCTCCTTCAGACTAGCCAGCAGCAATTAACAAATACCTGATGAAACTGTGCATCTGCTGAGGTCATTGTGCAAGCTACCTCTCTGAAGGCGGAGTTTTTAAAGAGACACAGGCCCAATTTCAAGGTGTTAAATTAAGAAGTCAAATTCCTTTTAAGTTTTATTTGATATATGTGACATTTAGAGTGAAAAAAAAGAGCAAAAAGGAGTTCTATGGAAGATTTCCAATAGCTAAACTACTGCTGACCAAAATTAACCTGATGTATGGAGGAATTTAATTGCCAAAAATCAAGATCATATTGAATCTGAGTGCAAGATTTCACATCTTTGCTATTAAAACCTGAAATGTTTGCTATAATTTTCTTTCCAATATATTCTGTTCACGCTCAGCTTTGATGCTCCTTGCATATGGGAAGATATGTTCTCCCCATATTAATGCCAGATTTATTCCTAATTTTTTTGTGGCTTTTGATATGCTTGTTTCTTTGAGCAGAGTAAAAAAAAGAAACCTTCAAACCTGGCAAATGACTTTGGGTAACTTGGCTCTATCTGCAGCTGGGCAGTGAACAGATAATCCCATGCTTCATCAGCATGTTCTTTTTTCTGTTTTCCAGGTAGAAGATAAGTGTGACTTACAGAGAGGTGTGCCTATTTCCGTTTTTTCTTTTTTTTTTTTTTTTTTACGTGGGAACAGACCACCTGAACCACTGTGATAAATAGAGTTTAGATGAGCCGATGCCTCAGAGTCTGAACTGTCCAGACAGGATGAAAGGTTTTTGGTTTCTGCTGGTGCTGGTGTCTGTAGCCAGATCTGAGAGGCTCTTCACTGGGTGAGTTTGACGTTTAAAACCAGCAGTGGAGTTTGTTTTAGCTTTAATTTTGCCGTGAACAGAATGTATTAATAAAACTCATTAACAAACTGATAAAATATTAATATATAGCTGAATCAACATCCTGTAAGTAGTTCTTAAATTTGAATTTGACACATGTTCCTAAAGACTGTTTCAAGGATGCAGTAGTAAATATTTTCCAGCCACATAGAATCACTTTATTGCACAATCAAATAACTATGATGACTTCAGTTGTAAAACAAATAAATAAATAAAGCTATATATATCAATTTAAAAGAAAATTTGACCTTGTAATTTAACACATTGAAATTGGGCCTCTGTCTCTTTAAGAAGCTCCTGCTCTTTTTGCAACACCGCCTTCAGGAGGTCATCACACCATGGTTCCTCTATTAACCCTTTAACAACATTTTTGCCTGTATTGCACTGAGACGTAGCTGGTATAATGAGTTCAGCATCTACGCAGTTTTTCAAGGGGGTTTACTAATTCCTGCTGGCTAGTCTGTAGGAGCTGAGTGGAGGGCTTTTTAGGTAGGTCATCCTTCTGGTTTGTAAAGCAGTAGAAGAAAAAAGTGAGAAAAATGTGTTCAATTTGTCCTCTACTAGCCTAAATGTAGGCTAGTACATTTAGGCTACATCTACAGTGATGTGTTGAACAGTTATTTATTGGTGATCAATAGAGTCAACCTGCTAACCTACTGTTGATTTGCCACGAGGCAACCATTTAAGAAGACATGAAATTGACTGGATCAGATGTGTTTCAGTGACCAGGTCATCAGAGTCGACGCTCAATCGGAGGAACAGATCAAGCTGCTGCAGATTCTGGAGTCTGAGGAAAAATGGAATGTATGTAAACACAAACTACACACACATTTCACACAATCCAACACAGTCATCCATATTTAGCCTCTTTTAGCTGCATGTTGGACTTTTTTATGCTTCACCTTTAGTGCATTAATTCACACTGCCTTTTGTTTTCCTTTTTCTTTGCTTTTTTTTTTTTTGGCTTAATCAAGTAATTATCTATTACTTGTGCACAAGAGTATGAGGATTTTCTGAATGGCTCATCTGGTATTTGTCTGGGGCCATAAATTTTGTTCAAAAGAACATAAAAATTCAGAAAAAGAAAAAAATCTTGAATCTGAAACGTAGTTTTACATTTTTTTTCAGTTCACATTCTTTTTTTTTTTCAGTTTCAAATTTCTTTTTCTTTTGAACAAACTTTACGGCCGTAATTTAGCTCCATAAAGCACTCTCTCCTAACCACTTAAAATGGAAAAACAGTAGATCTGTAAATCAGCAGCTTACCATTATTAAATGGTAAGCTGCTTACCATTATTAAATGGTAAGCTCCTGTGCTCAAACTACAGGTGTCAATCATCTCCTTCCCACTGACTCTCTGATTCCAGCTGGACTTCTGGCGCCACCCGGTGTCCACGGAGCTTCCCGTTGACGTCCGAGTTCCCCGCAGCCACCTTGGCGCTATGAAGGAGTACCTGAACGCCCACAGCATCCCTTTCACTGTCATGATTGACGATGTCCAGGTTGGTCGTCCTCAGAGGTTTACTGGTTGACTCGGAGGGTGAAATGAAGTCACGTGTGAGCTTAACATCGTCTTCCCTGAACATTCAGAAACTGCTCGATCAGGAGAAAGCTGAGATGAGAGAGAACCATATCAGGCAGCACAACACCAAGAACTTCAACTTTGGAGCCTATCATCCTCTGGAGACGGTATTACTCACACATCGGCAAATCATTTATTTATTTATTCTGGATGAAAAAAACTCCAAATTCACAATTGTGAACTGCAATTGATGACTTTCATGTCTCCACAATGTGAAGGAGTAGAAAGGTTTTACAGCTGGAACTGTTGCTGAAAGGTTTCCTCTAGATGTCTCTGACTGTCACCATGGAAACTGTGCTGGTGATTTGACATCACTTGCTATAATGTAATAACAATCAGTTTTGTGCTGTACTTCTTGTCGGGCAGTGTTAGCCACACATGGCATTTTGAATGTAGGTTAAAGTTTAATCTCATGTGACCAGAGCGCCTCTTTACTGTGTTCCCTACATGGCTTGAGGAAAACCACAACCTGGACTTTGTGTGGCGTTGTTTCAGCAATGGCTTTCTTCTTACCAACATTCCTAAATGGTCAGATTTGTTGAGTGAACCTATCGCTGTCCAGTCAACGGGTTCTCCCATCTGAGCTAGCTCCTTCTGCGTTACCATGGGCCTCTCTCCTCCGTCTTTGATAAATGTTCTTCTTGTCTTGTCTATCGCTTCAGGTCAGCGTTCTCAAACGCCAGTCTTCAAGGGCCGGTGTCCTACAACTTTCAGATGTGTCCCTCGTCCTAAACACGTGTATTAAATGGTGAAGCTGCTTCACTAGCACAGGCAAGCTCTACAGAGCTCTGCTAACAAGCTAAATTTGTAATCAAGTGTGCTGAAGCAGAGAGACATCTCAAAGTTGCAGGATACCTGCCATTGAGGACTGGAGTTTGAGCTCATTGGTGTACAGAGAATTTGCCTTCACACTGCAAACAAAAAAACAAACATTTACTATTTTTTTTCGCCCCCTTTGTTGCCATTTTATTCCTGATTGTAAAGATTGCCTTACCTGGGTTTGTGTGCTATCAAACAGGCTACATGTTTTTCTTGGTCTCCATACAGATCTACAGCTGGATGGACACATTGGTGGCTCAGCACCCAAATCTGGTGACTAAGCTGGAAATCGGCAGATCTTATGAGAACAGACCCATGTACGTCCTCAAGGTAGGGAAACTGTTGGCTTTGGTTTCATTAGACAACACAATTAGCTTGTGCAGACACCCTGTACCATAGCTTCCTTCAAATCAACGTATTTGCTAACTTTGTATTTAGTTTAGCACTGGAGGCACCAATCGCCCTGCTATCTGGATGGACTTGGGTATTCACTCCAGGGAGTGGGTGTCTCAGGCCACTGGAGTGTGGACAGCCAACAAGGTACAAAACGCCATTGACGATACGTGGGTCTCTATATGTCTTGCCTGATCTATGTGGTGTGTTTATGAATAATTGTATTAAATCAGTACATTGTGCTCTCACCCAGATCGCCACTGATTATGGTACAGATGCCTCTCTGACCTCCGTTCTGAACACCATGGACATTTACATGCTTATTGTGGCCAACCCTGATGGTTATGTTTTCTCCTACACCAAGGTAAGAAACCACCACTGCTTCTAATTACTGTTTTTCTGTTAGAATTTAGATTGAGTGTTCCCGCAGCTACAGTCGTACCTCTCCCTTTTCTCAATTCTTTTAAATAAAAGAGGCACTATTACGTAAAATTGACTTTTTAAGTTTTATATCATGTTATTCCCTCATCAAAAACATACCTGGAGTTTTGCCTTGAATCTTTCATGCATATTTGAGAAATATTTTAATCTCCCTTGGCAACCATTCAGCTCGGCAAAACTCCTACGTGGACCTAACCCCACCTTCCAGGAGGAAGTTCCTCCTCTGAGCTGCAGTTTTGAAGATTCCAAGCTTCCCTCCACCACGACTCTCCCACTCAGCTCCTTCAGACTAGCCAACAGCAATTAGCAAACACTTGGTGGAACTGTGCATCTACTGAGCTCATTGTTCAAGCTACTTCTCAGTGAAATGCTGTTTAAACCATTGTTAAAGGGTTAATAGAGGAGCCTTGTGGTGAAGACTACCTGTAGGTAGAGTTTCATAAAGAACAGGAGTTTCTTAAAGAGACAGAAGCCCAATTTCAAAGCATGAAATTACAAAGCCAAAATTCTTTTAAGTCGTATTTGTTATACACAACATTTTTATAACAATTGGGGGAAACATAGTTACTTGATTGTGCTATAGAATGGCACTATATGCCTGGAAAATACATAATACTACCCCTATAAAGAATAAAATACTCTATACTCTTAAGCTGCTATCCCTGAGAACCGACCCCAGATAAAGCGGAAGAAAATGGATGGATGGATGGATGGATGGATGGATGGATGGATGGATGGATGGATGGATGGATGGATGGATGGATGGATGGACTCTATAGCTATATTTTTAAGTTGACATCCAAAGAGGAAATGAGGATACACACTGCTGACTGGTGCTGTGATTTACAGGACCGGATGTGGCGTAAGACACGTTCTCCAAACTCAGGCTATGTGTGTTTCGGAGTCGATCCCAACAGAAACTGGGATGCAGGATTTGGTGGTCAGTGATTTTCAGCTATAGCAACATCCATGCATTCGTTTAACATAACCAGGATCTGTTTTCAGTCCAGATCAATTATTTAAAAAAATGGGACAATTCATATTAATGAATGTTAGCAGGTAAATATTTAAGATTATAGCCAAGAGGCTAATTTCCAAATATTCAAGATTATAGCCAAGAGGCTGGCTAATTTCCATGCATGTTTCCATCCAAACTTTGGTGTCTAGGCCCCGGTTCCAGTACCTATCCCTGCTCTGATACCTATCAAGGCCCCTTTGCTCACTCTGAGATTGAGGTGAAGAACATTGTGAACCTGATCCAGAGCCACGGCAACTTCAAGTCCTTCATCTCCGTCCACGCCTACTCCCAGCTCCTCATGTACCCCTACGGCTACACCTGCAGGAGCGCTGCTGATCAGGCTGAGCTGGTATGAAATTAGGCTCTAGAGCAGGGGTAGGCAATCCTGGTCCTCGAGGGCCAGTGTCCTGTGTCTCCCTGGTCCAACACACCTGAAACCAATAGCTGAATCACCTCCCAAGTGCAGTCAGGTTCTCCAGAGTCCTGCTAATGACCTCATTATTTGACTCAGGTGTGTTGAACTAGAGATACATCTAAAAGTTGTATCATCTGTAAAGTTGTTGACCGGCCCTCGACGACCAGGAGTGCCCACCCCTGCTCTAGAGTAATCCAGGAGAGGGAACACTGAAGATAAACCTTGAACTTACACCTTTATGTCGAAAATATTCCTTGTAAGGTAGTCAAACAAATGTTTGAGGTTGCCAGCTGTATCTCTTCACATGTCAACTGATCTTAAGTCTTTACAAGACCTGGAAAAGCACAGGAATGTACAGTCTCATCGGCTATTGCAAAAGCTAAACGTTTACTCCACTTAACAACCACCTTAACTTCAGTGTAGTAGCACAGATATTGTTAGGTTTCCTTGTGAATATGTAGATAAAAAAAGTCTACTATAGCGTGGTACACCACTGATCCTACTCCGTCATACCTAGCCTTATACTTGCATTCTTTCAGCTGTTAAAATCATACTATGTTTTATAACACCTGCATTGTTTCTGGCTAATACTTTACACAATTGTACTTTGGCGCACAGGACTCTGTTGCCCGTGCTGCAGTGCAGAAGCTCACGTCCCTCTACGGCACCACGTACAAGGTTGGAAACATCTGCAACATCATCTGTACGTAACACTTTCCCTCAGAGCAACATTTCAAACCCTTCTACTAATGTATGATCATGTTTGCCATCTTCTTCTTCTTCTCTTCTCAGATCAAGCCAGTGGTGGGAGCATTGACTGGTCCTACGATGTGGGCATCAAATACTCTTTTGCCTTTGAGCTGAGGGACACCGGTCGCTATGGTTTCATCCTTCCTGCCAATCAGATTATCCCCACTGCCTCAGAGACTTGGTTAGCCCTGAAGCACATCATGGAGTATGTTCGTGACCACCCATATTAGTGGGCTATTGATTCTGGGACCAATAAAGCTACTTTTGTCTCAGTGTCTGTTGTGTCTTTGTGTTTTAAGGTTGTATTTAACACATTTGTTATCGGGTTTATGGCACCAGTAGGATGGGCGCAAGTCAAGGTTTAGGGCTTTGGGTCAAAGCCTTGAGTTTTATTTGAATTATCGTGAACATAGAGGTACTTTAAACTTTGAATTTCACTCCCTTTGGTCGCCAGCAACATATCTGCCAAGTTTGAAGTAAACTGGATGAAAGTTTATGAGAAGAAATAAAAGTCCTCTAGTCTTCTTGACATTTTCAATTTGTTTTCCTTTCTTCAAACATTTGTTGATGTTCACTATATGGGACCCAGTGACAAAGTTATGGGTCAGACATGAAGGCAATAAAAATCATTGCTAAGAAACAAACAAAAAATGAATGTAGAAAGATATAAGTGGGATTGTGAGAAAAAAAAGAGGATCGGCGATTATGAAAAGCTAAGGAGAGCCAATAAAGGCTTTCCCTTTAATCACAGAGTAATAATACTCAGCAACTGAATTATTTCAGACATGGTAAGGTAATTTTATATAGCACATTTTCAGCAACAAGGCAAATCAAAAAGCTTTATATGAATTAGAAGGAAATATAAACAAAATAACCAAGGGAAAGAGTATGGTATGTTTTCTTCAAATCTAAACAAAGACTGAGAAATATACTCTTTCCATGAATGCCCTGTATATTCTCTTATCTCTTGTAAGATTGCCGTTAGACCTCACCTGTTTGTTTTTGCTTTTAAAATGTGAATTATATTGACTTAGTGACTAAAACAAACATATATGTAGTGCTTTCTGGTATCCAAGGCTAAATTTAGCTCTTTGGGTTCTATTTATTTAATGTTACACACCAAGAAACTGGTTTCACTACATTTCCCATGAACGAGCAGGTACTGATTTGTCATAAAGAATTAAACTTAGTCTCTGTACTTCTCTTAGTCCCGCCCCCCAGTCAATCAGAATTCAGAAAAAGTGTAATCACCCAATAGCAACTGACCTTAGGCAGAACAACCAAAACAACATATACACAGCACTCTAGTCTTTCACACCTCGTGTTGAGCTGAGCTGTACTTTACATAATGTTGTTCGTTCTTAAAGTGACATAACACAACATTTTAATAGACTTTTTACTTCAACTCTTTATTTTCTTTTTAATGAACTCTTGCCCATTTCAAACTCCTACCAAAAGACTTGGAAATTATTATATCTTATTTTAAGATATTAAGTTGCATATATTAAATTTGTTATTTTTTTCAAAACAACAATAACATATATATATTTCTAGGAACCCACAGGGTTACATATAAAAAAGTAAATAGCCTATTACGGTATTTGCAAGAGGAGAGCATACAGTATAGAAGCTTTCCATAACTTTAGAAGCCTAACAACTTTTGTCATTACAGTGTTTTTTTGAAAGGTATGTTTGTTTTCCCGCCTCTGACACTCCGTCTTCTTCAGAAGGTTGTTGCCAGATAATTTAGCTGCTGGATGCAGTTTGGACCAACATGGGTTATCTGAAACAAATTGATATCGAAAACTTCAAGTCGTGGCGTGGGAAGCAAGTCGTTGGACCTTTTATGCGATTTAATTGTATTATAGGCACAAATGGCTCCGGTGAGTGAACCTTTAAATACTTTGCTGACCTTCTTGTTAGCTAGCAAGGTACGAACTGCGTCAACTAGCTAACTGCTAGTTTGTTTAAACTGACGTTGAACTTGTGTTAAGTTTTTTGTTGGCCTGCTCAGTTTATTATGATAAAAAGTGATGTTAATGCACTAAGTATGAAGATAACATGTAACAAAATTAGAGCCTTGGAGTTAAAAGGACTCAGAATATAATTTAGAGAGGAAATAAATATGCTAGCGGAACTTGTTAACCGATCTTTTTTTTTTCTTCCTAATGTTACTGGGTGGCCATTTTGGTTATGTGCTATTATGTTATCGAGATATTGTGATTGTTTAATGTATGTAAAATCGCTTAAAGGTAAGTCCAATGTGATGGACGCACTGAGCTTCGCCATAGGCGAGAGGGTCGCCTCCCTCCGGGTGAAGCACCTGCGGGACCTGGTCCACGGAGCCCACCTCGGTAAACCCGTGTCCGACACCGCGCGCGTGGCGCTGCGCTTCTTGAACGACGACGAGATGGAGACGGTCTTTTCTCGTACAATAACAGGTTAGTAGTGGAGTAAGTCAGTTTAGGCATTCTGAACAGGACGATTCGTTCAAAGGAATTACATTAGTGAAGTTACTTAAATTATAGAATGCTGTAGCCTCCAAAAAAGCTGACACTTTTCGGGAAAGTGCCCAAAACAGAACAGTCATTTTTATAAAGAACAGAATAGGTGTAAGAGACACTCTTTCAGTTCTTCTCCATCACAAGTAATGCACAGTAACTGTATAAGGTAACCAACGAAGAACAGCAGGTAAAAGCAAACCGATACACTAAAACTTGGCATTTTTATTTAAATGACCAAAAAAAAAGAGAGAGAAATTTAAAGTGTGAATGAATAAAAACAAAATACAACTCCTAAGGATTGTATGGTCAAATTTTATTGTGAAAAAAAGCAAATTTTAAAAATAGCATAGCTACATTTGACTAACTGATGAGCACTGTTTTATAGATTTTTGATAAACAGTTGTTTTGACTAAAGTTTTCGATCAATTCCACTTCCAGTTAACAACATGACTAGGTGATATGAGTTTAATTTGTGTCTGATAATTTTCTTTATATAACTGTTGAGAGGGTTTCTTAGCACTGCTAAATTTCTTTGGACAGAAAAAAGGTCTTAATTTTGATTCAACCTTACACTTTATCTAAAAAAAAATATGGAATTTTAGGCCTGAACGGTTTTGATTAAACCCATTTTGCTTTTGATAAACAGTTAAGTTTTGTACACTTCTGAGATTGCACACGTCCTGCCCCTTTCATCATTATGGATAGATAAGAGTGCCATAAAGTATCCTTCACTTTGTTTTTCATATTTCCAGGGGACTCTTCTGCATATCATATTAATGGAGCTCATGTTTCGCATGCTAAATACATCCAGGAGCTTGAAAAGATTGGCATCGTGACCAAAGCTCAGAACTGTGTGGTATTCCAGGTAAGATGTTCTAGTATTGTAATTTGATTCTTTTTATTTTCTTTTCCAAAAATGTTATTTTCATCCCTGCCCTAATTCAGAATCGTGATATTTTAATGGTCTAATCATTACATACATCTATATGAATACTAACAGCTGAAAGCTGAATATGTAAAAGGCTAAATTAATAGAAACGGGACAAAAAGTGGCACGAAACAGAAACGGTGGAGAAAGTAAAGATGGAATTCACCATGTCTCTCTGTAGGGGGCGGTGGAGGCCATAGCTTTGAAGGATCCAAAGGAGAGGACTAAGATGTTGGAGTGCATCTCTCAGTCCAAGCAGTACGCTGCAGAATACAAGACGAAGAAAGAAGCTCTGATGAAGGCCAAGGAGGATACACAGTTTCACTTCAACAAGAAAAAATCGGCCACTGTGGAACGAAAACAGGTGTCCATGGAAAAAGTCGAGGTGAATAACTTTTAGTTTGTAAAATTAGCAACTATTTCACCTGCAAACTAATAACCTGAAAACAAAATAAGTTTCCTATATGGTGTAGTTATGCTACATTTACTTACAGGGTGTCATTAAAACATCTTAAATTAATTTGTCTAAAATTAGAGTCTTGAAAAACTTAAATTAAATAAAGTAGGTTGGCCATTAATATGCTAATCATCGGTCTTCAATTTTGTGAGACTTTTCTGTCAGGCAAAAGTTTGAACTGCCATCTTCACTGCTTTCTTTGACTAAAGACGGTTGAGGCTATCGCTAACCAGGTGCTAATATTCCCTTGCTAGCTAATTAGCTAGCTTGTTTTGTGTCAACTGGCAAATTTACCGGCTGTTGGCTGGACGAAGTTCGTACATTTCTGTGGAGACACACATCTTGAATTCCTTACGTAAAGGTCTTTAAAAAAAAAGTCGTAAAAACTGAAATTAGAGTTGGTGAAACCAGAAATAAAATCTGATTTATTTTTCTAGCTGAAGCTACATTTTTATAGTGTTAAAGTTGAAAAAAAAACGGGACTGAAAAGATTAATTTTGTTCTTAATCTAAATGTGTATCTTGAAACCTGGTGAGTTGTGGCTTTCTCGAATAATGTCACCCAAATTCTTTGCTAAAAATCGGAAATCTTTCCGTCATATTTGGTCTGGTCAGACTCTAAACCGGCACATCCCATATTTCAGGCCCAGAAATACCAGGAGTTGGTGGATGACCTGAACCAGAAACGTCTGCAGCTGAGTCTTGTTGAGCTTTATCACAACGAGAAGGGCATCGACGCCATCAGCGACACGCTGAGGGGGAGGAAGGAGATCGCAGCGGAAATGAACCGGGAGTTAGGTGCTGCGGAGCAGAGCATCAAAGCCCACAAAAAAGAACACGGACGCCTCACTAGAGAAGTGCAGCACATGGAGAAGGAGATCCGGTGTGTTTGTCCCAACAGCATTAAAAACTTTTTTTTACAGCTTTGAGTAAAATCATGTTTCGTCTTCGCGTATGATTAATCTTCTCTGCTGTTTCCTTGTGGCGAAGCGGTCAGGAGCAAGACCTGACTCAGTCCAGGTCGCAGTACATCAAAGCCAAGGTGAACATGTCCCATCACGTGAAGAAGGCCGAAGAGATCTGCGAAGCCGTGAAGGAGAAGAGGCGGGCGCTGGCTGCCAAGGAGCAGCAGCTGGGGGAGGGTCGGCAGGAAGTGGCCGAGCTCCAGAGGGCCTGGAGGAGGTACGAGAAGCAGACCCAGGAAGGAGTGGCGAGAGGGAGAGACATCAGTCTGGATGAGGATCAGGTAACCATGCACGAAACGGTGTGCAAACACTGTTCATAAAATCATGTTGGAAATATTCATTTTTAAGTTTCAAATAGTAAAGTATTTTAGAAAAACAAAGGTTTGAAACTTGAGACACATGTATGAAGAAAATGTATTTATTGTATAACTTCAGTGTAAATAATTCAAGTTTAACTACATTAATTTGCAAGAACACATTTCAGCCTTTTGTTTTAAAGAAACTAAAGCTCTATTCTTGCATTCATAAAGCAGTGGAAAGTGTCATTTTCAACCACGGCATACAGCTTCATGTCCTGGCAGATGAATGTGGCATCAGCCTTTGTTAGTTTCTGGACTTGCAGAGAGTTTTGAGTTTCAAACGCCTTCTCGAGCTGCATTTGCCTTAAGGCCACAAACAGACCTCAGACCGGATCCCCAACCACCAACTATATTTGTAGTTTATTTTGTCTTAAATTCCATTGAAGATGGCATTAAAATTGATCTTTAAAAGTGTTAAATTTGACTTGATGAAACCTGCAGGTACCGTGAAATTGGAGATGGTATCCAGGAGTGATAATGAGTGATAATAATGATTATCATCACTCATTATTATCAGTGATGATAATTAAGTCTAAAACCACCGTGTTCTGTGTTCCAGCTGCATCAGTACAAGGAGCTGAAGGAGCTGGCTCAGAAGCAGGGCGCTGTCCTCTGCCAGCAGGCCGACAAGCTGCACTGGGAAGTGAGAGCCGACAGTGAAAAGGTGGTTTTTGACAAGCGCAGAAAGAAGGAGATGGAGGTGCGCTTTGTTTTTCCACGTCATAAGAGCTCCATGATGTTTTGACGACAGCTGGATGGTCATAAATCTCTGGGAAATATGTCCGTTAAATACTCTGTGCTTCCACTGAAACATCATATTTTGCAGGTTGCCATCAGAAACAACCAAACTCACCTGGAAGAATTCATGAGTAGAGCAGAGAAACTAGAGGAGTACACCCAGAAATGCAAGTAAGTCAAATATATTTGGTCTCTAAAACAGAATTTCAATAATTTTTCATATTCTGGGAAAGTTTGATTTAATGTAACTAGAAGGAAAGTGCAACATAGTAACAATTTGACCCAGGAAGTCAATTGAAGATCTTGATGAGCGGCAGCAGAGCCTGACTGCAGAGCTTCAGCATGTGACCCAGCGTGGTGAGGAGGTGAAGCAGGAGTTGGACCAGGTGATGGAGGAGCTGAGGAGCGCTCGGCTGGACAGCCACGAGAGCAAGAGGCAGCAGCAGCGCCGGGAGCTGCTGGAGAAACTCCGCAGACTCTACCCTCAGACGGTCGTAAGACCAAAAACCACGACAGCAGTAAAGCAAACCCCGCAGTGGTCCGGTTTGTCGAAAACTATTTGACCGCTTTGTGCCGTTTCAGTTTGGGCGCCTGTCCGACCTGTGTAGCCCGGTCCACAAGAAGTACCAGCTGGCCGTGACCAAAGTGTTCGGCAGATACATGAACGCTATCGTGGTGTCGTCTGAGAAGGTCGCCCGCGAATGCATCTCTTTCCTCAAGGAGCAGCGGGCCGAGCCCGAGACCTTCCTGCCTGTTGACTACCTGCTTGTATGTCATGTCGTTTCCCTACAAACAGGTCGACAGCAGTAGTACAGAAACTCACACTTCTGGCACTTACCGAAGTGACAGAAGTTGCCGTTCGTATGGCTGTTTGAAATTCCTGAAAATGTTTCAGTTTCGAGGTTTCAAGGTTTGGAAAGTCCTCGATTTCTGCCAATCATCTGGCAATGCAACGAGACAGTTAGTGCAGTTCTAGTTCTATTGGCAGATTATTTCAATTATAATTAGTATTTTCATCACTACTAAGGAATTATTGACATAAAACAAGCTCCTATATCGTGCTGAAAAGTTACTTCTGAGTTAGTTTTGTCTTTTTTCAAGTACACTAAGATATTTAGACTAAAAAAATAGACAAAAATACTTGGTAAGATTTTGTGTTTTTCACCGTTGAGCTATCAAAGCGATGGGCTCAGAACTGAACCTTTAGAGTCACATAAAAACTATTACAAAGTCAGTCTTCTATCACCTGAAGAACATTTCTAGGACTACAGATTTTTGATATTGATATTCAGACTACACAGTTTTGTAATAAAGTGATACATAACATTTGATTAAAGCCTACATTTGGAAAACCAGATATCGTCATACACCTAATAAAACAACAGACACCATGATTTCTCACTATGTAAAGTTAAATCAGACTAAACTTTTAATTCCTTTCTATTGTTTTTATCTGTAAAGTAAAATGAGAAAAAGCTTTAAGTGTTCGAATTTGACTGTGGGAAAAGCAGATGAACCCTGACCCATGCTCCCCCTGGTGTTCAGGTGAATCCCCTGAATGAGCGCCTGAGGGAGATTCCAGGAGTCAAGATGGTGGTGGATGTGGTGCAGGTAAACGCCGGTGGCGCTCAGCTGGGGAAAGTGGTGCAGTACGTCTGCGGCAACGCCTTGGTGTGTGAGACCATGAGAGAGGCCCGCAGCGTGGCCTTCGACAGACCCGACCGAGTCAGAGTAAGCCCGACGCAGAGCTCATTTTATGTCGCGTCGCCGCTGTTCCTTAAGAATATGTGCTAATCGCTGGTATGGGCTGCAGACGGTGACCCTGGATGGGACACTGTTCAAAACGTCCGGCGTTATCTCCGGAGGCTCCAGCGACCTGCGCACCAAAGCTCGCTGCTGGGAGGAGAAGGATGTGCGCCGTCTGAAGGAACACAGGGATCGACTGATGAATGAGATGCGCGTCAGTCGACTAAATAAATCTAATGAAATGCTTTCACCTCGTTTGTGTCCTCTTGCTGCTGCTGCTCAGATTTATCGTTAATCTGACTTCTTCTTTTTCAGGACTTGTCGAGACTGAAAAGGAAGGAGGCTAATTTAAATCAAATCTTGGCTGAGTCTCAGGGAGCCCAGACCCGTCTGAAATACACCCGGACGGACCTGGAAATCCTCCGGAGTAAAACCATCCCCAAATGCCAAGCGGTAGGAGCACAGAGCTGCTGTGAGGTCTCTTATCTGACAGGTGGACATACATCTGCTGTTTGTTCACCTTAGTCACTTCTAGAGGCGCAGAACAAAATGAATTCTATAGGGAATCGCAATTCCTAGTCTGGATCATTCTGAATCAATTCAAAATGCTCAAAAATCGATTTTAAAATTAAGTAGTACGTCTTTGCTGCTCCTATTTGCAAGTGTGCTGCATATCACCTTACACGGCCATCGTATCTATTATGAATAACTCTTTGATATTTTTTATTCAAGTGAAAGGCAGACAGGTAAGCTAACTTAACTCTGGTTACACTTACAGAATTTTATGCACAAACATATTTTTGTTTTGATATAAACTGATTTGATACAGGTTGGAAGCTTATAGAATTGTAAAATTGGAATAGAGACGCTGAAAGATTCTCCTCTCCAGTCACTTCAGATCAAACGTGTTGATCTCATTTTTGTGCCTCTGACGGGTTTCAGGAGATCTCCCGTCTGGAGAGCGAACTATCAAACCTTGAGTGTCAGATCGAGATGCAGCAGGAGGATCTCGAAGCCAAAGATGCAGAGATGAAGAGGATTAGAGAACAGATCAATCAGGTGTAGCCTCTCCTTTACACGGCTTTGAGATAAACACATTTACATTTATATAAGAAAACATTTTACGTTGCTTAACTCTGGAAGTACTGGGTTTTAAATGTGCAAATACCGATTAATTGATTAGTTGTATACAAAATGGCACATTCTGCAGATTTTTTTTATTTAACCACTTAAACTTATTTTATTCTGTACTAGAAAAACACTAAAAGATTCAAATAATTTGATTCCTTTCTTAAATGAGAAATAAACATTTTATTGCCTAAAATGCAACAACATAGCATCACTTTAGTAAATAGAACTCCACTTGAGAATTTTTGGCTAGAACCTGTTTATATATAAACAGCAGTCATTGACTCAATGACTGCTCTGAATGTGTTCTCAGCAGGTGCTCATTTTTGAGTCTAATGATTAACCAATTACTAAGTAGAGGATTAATTCTCAACAATTAACAAGAATATAAAATCTATAGTCTTCCTTATTTCTACTCTTGAGGCTCCAGCCAATCAGCCCCAGGGAAAATAAGTGCAGCTCCTGGATTGGCTATTTTGCAAAGGCCAGCCAATCACATCTCAAGTAGAAGTTCTGGCTCCCCAAGCTGCATTTACTTTCAAAGATTTTGAATATGGAAAATCTGTAATTTTTCATACATAACTATTCTGGTGAATAGATTGGTACTATTCTGTTATTATTCTATCCTATTCATAGCTTGCGTAGGGAAGGTAATTGTGCTTGGGATCATGTCATAGTTGTTTAACTGTGTGGATGTTGTGTTTTTAGATTGATGACACAGTGTTTGCGGACTTCTGCGCTACGATCGGCGTGGAAACCATTAAAGAGTTTGAGCAGGAACACTTAAAACAAAAGGCGGAGCTCGACAAGAAACGGTAAAACACACGTATGTTTACATTGTTGTATGTATGCAGTTTAACCTGGCTAATCTGGTAGGTTTAGTGACGAGTATGAAGAAATAAGACAGAAGAACTCTTCCCTTTACAGGTTTCTCCTGTTTTTCATCAAATTAATTTTAAAATCTGACAATAAGAGCTAGAGTAGACATAAAAATCAGTCTAAAAATAATAATTTAATGTATAAATTCAGCCAAACGTGGTCTTGTGTGCCTCCCTCATTTTAGTCATAAAATAGCTCTCATCATCCCACTTTTTATTGATTTTAACCAAGCAAACACAGGTCCGATTACTGTTGGAACTATACGATCCAGAAGTCATTTAAATAAAAGCTCTCCAACAGGAAGAAGGCTAAAAAAACACATCAAGGTCAGAGGTCAATTTAAGAGTAGAGATCAAGCATTTACACAAAAATATAAAAATGCACACAGAAACTCGAAGATAGAATCCTAAATCCTGTTTAGACAGTTTATCAGAAAAAAAATTGCACTTCAACGTCAAAGTGGCTGAAATGAAAATAGTTGGCAGTTGTTGAATGAAGGACTCTGTAACCAATTATGTTGAAGGAGCTTATGCTTTAAATACTTTTTTCATAAGTGAAATTATTTAAAAATTCTTTTTGAATTGACTCTTTAAGATTAAAATTGGTTGATGATCTGAAATCTTAAAAAAAGTTTTTACTGCATTAAATATTTCAATTCGGCCCCTAATTTACCCTCTGAAGACCCTTTTTGTATTGAAGATCGTTCACACTGTGGATTCAAGATTCATATATCTCTCCCCGAAGGCTGGAATTTGAAAGTCAGCAGGCCCGCTTGAACGCTCAGCTTGAATATGAAGCAGAGCAGCTGGCTCAGGAGAGGAAGAAACTCAGCAAAATGGAAGACAACATCAGGAAGGAGGAGCAAGCCACAGTGGAAAGCAGAGAGGTGGATTCACTTTCCTGGGTTTTTTTTTTTTAGCAACAAGGAGAAATAGGAGTAAATAGTTGCTGCTTTTCCATTGACCTTAAAATTGCACAAATTAGAATTACGAAGTTGAATTCGCTTAACGGAAACCCAGCAATTTCACAAAATCCTTTTCCATAAGACGTTTTTGCGCTAGGATGAGGTGGTTTATCAAAATTAGTGTATTTTGCAGAACTAAAATGGAAACAACATTTTTCACATCACACAAGTCACATTATCAATTACCTGATGTTACTACTGGAGGAAAAGATGGAGAAGACGACAGGAAGTGGTAGAATGATGATGGCGTGTTATGTTTTTAAGTGACTTATCGCATGAATAAACTTATTCACATGTGTGTTTCATATTTTTTTCGACATGAGCAAAATATTGACCAAATTTTGCGCACATTTTGTAATGGAAATGTAGCCCAAACTTTGGTGTTATTGTCGATATATGATAAGCATTTAGCTTTGTGTTGTTTATTTATTACCTGCTTTTTCAGCTAACTTTCACCGTTTTTTCCGCAGGTTGAGAACAATCTCCTGGAGATGGTAGAGGAGTGTCAGAATAAGCTTCTGGAGATGAAGAACGAGCTTCTCCTGAAAAAAAGCCAGGTGGCCTCAGTCAAAGCTGAGCTCAAGCAGAAAACTCAAAAGCTGCAGGAGACAAACAAGTAAAGATCCCTCCAGTAGCAGCCCTTTCTCATCCCGTTTAAAGCGACCTATCACTGCTAAGAAACACAGACCAGTTTGTACAGCTGCTGTGTCGTCTTTTTGTTTTAAAACTTTAAAATAGTCCACAGGCGTGCTGAAGTTTCCAGTCTCTTTTAAAGGTATGTTTCTACTCTTGAAAATAATTTCGGATATAAGGTTCCTTAACTTCCAAAAGTAGTTAAACATTGAATAAAAAATTGCACTAAAATGTGTGAATGAAATCATAATAGGATATTTTGGGCCTGCTGATGGGCTGCTGATATTTAACTACCAGGTTTCATTCTATATTTAAGGATTTTCTTCCAAACTTTTAAATTCATAGCTTCTTCAAAATCTACGAGTTTCATGTACAAGTGTATAAATTCTATTTATTTTAACACAGAGATGGCACAAAATGTAAATAATAATTTTACAAACTTTAAATAAAATACGATAATTCATACACAGCAGTTTAATCCAGAGGTTCCCAAACAGGATTAGCTTCTGTGTTGGGACCCACAAACAATGATACAAAATATGTAGAGAAAATTTTATATATAAATTGTATATTGCATAACTGCTGCCTCATTTCGTCTGATTTTAACAGTCTAAGCTATGCTAGCATGAGGAGCAAAGCAACTTGACAAATCTGTCAGCCAATCAGAAGGATGAAGCGTGGCAAATAACATACTAAATAATTATTTTAACTTATGTTCTATAATAATGCTTGAAAAAATAGATTAGATTTTATGATGAAAATTTTCTGAAGAAAAAAATGACATTAGGTTTTTAATTTTTAATTTTTGTCTCTTTCTCCTCACTCTCTCTCCAGTTTTCTGTGGCCTCTCTGGCACTCCCTGGTGTTTCAATTATGCCTTAAAACACACAAACAAAATAAAAACACAAAATTTCAACAATTTCAAGGATAGGTTAAAAACAAACTAATGATTGTCGCCATCAATCATTTGTCTGTTTTTACACCAGACTGTGCAAGAAGCTTGTTGACGGGCGTACCAAAGGGTTTGGTTGTGAAATTTGAAGCATGTTTGACCAAATTCTAATATCTATACACTACTGGAGCCTGGAAGTTTATGTTTTTATAGTCTAATGATCCATAACACTGCTGTCGGTGTAGTTGAGAGCATCGTTAGCATCCCGGTGTTTTTCTGCTGTGGCGTGCGTTCAGAGAGCTGACGAAGATTCAGCGCGGGGTCATGTCCGCGGAGACGGCTTTGGAGCAGAAGCGCATGGCTCAACACAACATGCTGCTCGCCTGCAAAATCCAGGACCTGCGGATCACTATGCTGTCAGGCAGCCTCAACGAGATCAGCGAGGTGCAGGTGGGACTTCTGTTTCAGTAACTTGACTGGTTACGAAATGAAACTGGAATAATGTCAAACCCTTGTACTTGTCGTTTTGCAGCTCATGACGGATTCAGAAAGTACTACAGCCACGATGGACATTTATGAGCGAGAAGCTCAGTTCGTCATTGATTATTCTGAGCTGGAAGAGGAGCTTGCGGTAAGAAGAGGGTTATGATAGCTTGGGGTTTTTCACTGTAGTTTAGTTTTATTTCATTGGTTTGCCTAATACAGTTATTTTTAGTTAGTTTTTTTTTAGTGTGTTTGCTAGTTTTTATTAGTTACTATTAGTTAAATATTGTTTAGTTTTTACTAGCTATAATAGTTTTAGTTTTTTCATACTTTGGTTTATTTTGGTGCAGAATTCAAAAAGATAAAAGTATGGTATTGTGGTTATGTATTCATGAACTGGGTCATGAATACATAACAGTAGATGCCATATTCAACAAAAAGTATTTTATTGTTGTAAAACAACCAACTGACTGGAGTTTTCTGCTGACTTTTGCTGTCGCCATTTTGTTTACTAGTGCTGTGACTTGATGGAAACTGTGTGTGTGTGTGGGGGGGGGGTCAGTTTCACATCAGTTTGAAAAGCTAATAAGTAAATCCAGAAATACAAAAACGGAGGATATTGTATCTATAATTTCATTCTGTTTTACTTAGTTTTATAAACTTACAGTATAGCTCCAGCTAGTTATAGTTTGTATTGCGGTTAACAAAAATGTTTTCTCAATTTCAGTTTTTGGTTAGTTTTAGTTGACTTAATAACCTCAGTCAACTAAAATTCAGCTAGGTGAGACAGCAGCTGAGTTATTTTTCCACTCAACTTCAGTGTAACGTTCAGTGTGCGTGTAATGACTGTATTTATTGACAGCATCTGCGTGATGAGGAGCAGCTGGAGGCGCATATGGAGAAGCTGAAGGAGTCGGTCTCCTCTCTGGAAGAAGTGCTGCATCGCACCACTCCGCCTAACCTGAAAGCTCTAGAGAAAATGAGGGAGGTGAAGGACAAGCTACAGGGAGTGACTGAAGGTGGTTTCATTTTCCTGAAAAGTCTGTTCAACTGTTGGGAGCTGAAAAAAGTACTTTGTGAAAATGTATTAGGGCTATACTTTCTGTTGAGATATCCAGAAGGTTTTCCGGTTCAGATTTGGCTTAACATTACACAACTGCTTTATGTACTTTAAAACCTGCTGTATTTTAAAACATAAGCACATTTGGGGGGAAAAAAAATTCAAATGACCATCCCAGCAAAGTTAAAGTTACATTTATATTGTGACTAGTTGTTGTCTTCACTTGGAACTATTTTGTGACGACTTATTTCTTATCTTTTGATACATGTTAACGTGTTTAAAAACATGTCTAAAGGTGAAGATGTCATGCAGAATCAGTGGTACGTCAAGACATCACGTCTCCAGAGTGTGTGTGTTGCTTTTGATGCACTTCCTGTCTCAGCTGTGTGTGTGTTTTGGGTTCAGATATGTAGCTTTCACAGTGTCCTGCTGTGTCAGGACGGCATACCTTACTTTAGCCAGGAATAGAAAAGAATAGAATTCAATGTTTGTCACTGTACGCAGTATATGCACAATGAGATTAAGATGACATCATTGTCTTATGCATAAACATAAAATTTCTAAAAAAAAATAAAATAAAATTCATAACTAAACCCTCTTTATTTGATTTTTTTTCCTCTCTTTCTCTTCTTTAAAGGAAATGACTAATCAAAGAAAAATATTCTCAAAATGTTCCTATGCCTTCTATACCACCAATAAATCTATGAGTTTATTGGTGGGGGAAAAAATCCAGATTTTCAGAAAATTGCATATTTCTTAATGACAAACTCATTTAATTTTTTTTTTAATATAGGAGTTATCTAGCTGTCTGGGAATGAAACCTCGATGTTTAATTACCCAATCAATAAGAAAATAGGTCCAGCTGTCACTGCTACTTTTACTTTCGAGCATTTGGCATCTTTATCAGAGCAGACACTGCCGTGTATTTGAGTTGTATTGGTTCTTTAACTTATTTATCAAACTGTTATTGCTACAGTGCCAAGTGTGAAGTAAGGCTACATCATTTTTATTTGGATTACCAAACCGGACGATGTTCACATATTACATATAAGAACATATAAGATCCATTGTTTCTTTATTTAGAAACAAAAGTTTCTAAATAAAGTTTCTAAAATGCATTTCTAGTTTTAGTTTTGCTCTGACAGGCGATAAATGGGTGCTAAACTTGGACTTTCTCTTCCTCACTCAGCCTTTGACGCCAGTACCAGAGCAGCCAGGAGGTGCAACCAGGAGTTTGAGCAGGTCAAAGCTCAGCGGCTCCACCTCTTCAGTCAGTGCTTTGAGCACGTGTTGCTCGTCATCGATCAGATCTACAAACGGATATGCAGAAACAAGAGTGCCCAGGTGAGAGCACTCCATACAAACCCCCTCTGAGGACTGCAGGTGGTGTAAAACCCAAAACCACAGCAGTCACAGGAGCAAGTCGGCCATCTTTTTCACTGCTCACGTTTTCTCTGCAGAAAAACAGCGACCAGAAACGTTTTATTTGCTGGTTTTTTTTTCCTTATTAAACTATTGGTCTGTTCTTAAATTACCATGTCTGAATTTGATCTTTACATGAACATTTTCCATGGTGTCGCAAGGCCATTCTGAGTGCCGAAAACCCAGAGGAGCCATATTTAGGTGGCATCAACTACAACTGTGTGGCTCCAGGGAAGCGCTTCATGTCCATGGACAATCTGTCTGGTGGAGAAAAGGCCATCGCCGCTCTCGCTCTGCTGTTTGCAATACACAGGTAATCCGGGTTACCAGGTTCAAAGAAATCATTTGCAAAGTGTAATTATTATTATTGTTATTTTTCTGTCCATCATTAATGAATGAAGTCTTGTGCCTCTTCCTTTAGCTTCCGTCCAGCTCCTTTCTTCATCTTGGATGAGGTGGACGCAGCTCTGGACAACACCAACATCGGCAAGGTGCAAACCTTGTTGCTATGGAGAACACATCTGGGCAAAAACAGCAATAAGCAGAAATAAATAAATGGCTCTATAAAGTCATTTATGCATTAACTATTGCATTCAAAAAATAAAACAATAAGAACTTTCCCAAACTATTTGCTGGGACAGAGTAACAGTGTATATTAATCATTTTCAACAATATTAGTTTAAATATGTAATTTTCTAAATCTGCAAATAAACAGCAAAGTAGAAAGCAGGAGTGTAAAAAATGCAAAGAGAAAATGTTAAGAGGAAATAAACCAAAGAATAATTTAAAAAAGGGATGGTAAATTTAAAAAGTAGTAATTAAATATAGAATATAAAGTAGTAAAACTAAAAAAGTATTAAATACTTAGAGAATATGGGAACAAAAAAGATAGGAATGTCTGGAATGAAAAGATGGTCATTAAAATGTTGTAAATCCAGAATTTGGGAAGAAAGAAAAATAATGAAATGAGAAGTGACAGTCAATGAAAAAAACAGTAAATAAATATTTTTAATATGGGGCAAAAAATAAAATGAAATTGTAATAAAATAAAAAATAGGAGGAAAAAAGAAATAAATAATGTAACAAAATGTAACAGTAAATTTTAAAAATCATATTAAGTACACAATATAAAAAAATGAAGAAACAAGGAAGCCGATAAAAACAATACGATTGTAAATAAAATGGAAAATTAAATAGTGATTATGCTAAAACTCGTACTGTCGAAAACGATAAATATTTATGTTATGCTGTGTAATCCAAAAAAGCTGGGAACATTCTTATCTATTGGATTCGATATTTAGCACATAAATTACTTTATCAAGCCATTTATTTACTTTTGTTTATCACCAATAATGTCCGGATCCGTCCTCCATGTACGCTGCAGGCTGTTGGGCTTTAGCTGCTGATGCATTAGTTGGTCAAACTTTTTTTTTTGAATACCGTGTTGTGATTTGTCTCCAGGTGACGAGCTTCATCAGAGAGGAGTCCAGAGAGAACATGCAGATCATCGTCATCTCCCTAAAGGAGGAGTTCTTCTCCAAAGCCGACGCCCTCCTGGGAGTCTACTCTGACGTGGGACACATTTTCCACGTTGTTTATTCAATAGGAATGCGTCCGCACTGATGTTTTTTTTCTCCTCGTTTTTCCAGTCAGATGGTTGCATGTTCAGCCGCGTTCTAACCCTGGACCTGCGACCTTACCCTCTGGCTGAAGAGGAGAGCGACAACGAAACGGACAAGGAGACCCGAGCAGACACAGGATCGGAATCCTGTTGCCCGGAAATTCCTTCGTGAACCAAATCACTAGTTTGCAGTTCAACTCTGTTTAGAAAAAAAACATGTTCTTTTAGTGTCACTTTGTTATTGCAAAATGCTAACAACTGTTTTCTGTTCTAAAACGTGTTTGTTCGCAGTTCATTGAGTGGTAAACTTGAATCTCCGGGTGTTAACCGTTGATTGACCCGCTATAAGAACTGCTTGTGGGTCCAATTCTGTCATCTATAGTCAGTAACATGACAGGAGGATCAGAAAAGACTTCAGGTTTAAAAATACAATTTTAAAAAGCAAAGTTTTTTTATGTTATTTTTATTGAAAAAAAAAAAAAAGCTTTCCATGTTTGTATTGTTTTGCATTAAGGGTTATGCTGTAAGCATAATTCCTGTTCATTAAAAATACATTGAAAAAATATGCTGATATATTTCTGTGTTAATGATTGAATCATTTTATAACGTAGGAGATAAAGCAGTAAGCTTATTTATTAATGTTGTTATTTGTGTTATTTGACATTTACTAAACAGAAAAACTGCAAGATTATTGGTGAAGAAATCTTTTTTAATTTCAACTAGTTCTTTCCCTCCGCAGCAGCAGGGGGCAGCAAAGAACCAAGTGGTGCTTCCGGGCTTAATATTTACGGAAGTAGGCAGATCATCAGAAGTCTCTAGTGGCTTTTTGACGAACGGAACATAAAAGATGGTATTTTCTCCTCCACATTTTAATTATAGATCTTTAGTAATTAAGAAACATTGTGTTGCTGCCGCAGGACATATCTCAGCTGTTGAGACGTGACGAATCTGCTTTTGTAGTTCTTTTAAAATCCTGTCACGTTTTCAAGCTCCGGGTTGCTTGAAGGACGATCCAGAAAACAGCTGATACCTGGCTCTGAGTAGAAGGTGACGTTTGCGCTCAGGTGTCGTTACCATGGGAAACGAACAGAGTGGAGATGCGGAACATAAACACTCCGATT
Organism: Brachyrhaphis roseni; assembly: GCA_903066815.1. Classification (NCBI taxonomy): domain Eukaryota; kingdom Metazoa; phylum Chordata; class Actinopteri; order Cyprinodontiformes; family Poeciliidae; genus Brachyrhaphis; species Brachyrhaphis roseni. The sequence goes on from CAEFZY010049056.1 coordinate 38,383, forward strand.
ACAGCACATCTGGTAAGATCGCCCGTTTTACCTTCGAAATTACCATGTTAAATAAAAGTTTGTATGCTGCAGTAGATTGGAATCCATCTCTGACTCTGGTGTTATTTCAGCGGTGCCATCCCCGGCCAGACACAAGGCAAAGATGGATGACATCGTGGTTGTGGCTCAGGGCACTCAGTCACTGAGAAACATCCACAACGACCCCGATGTGATCAAGCTCCAAGAGATCCCCACGTTCCAGCCGCTTCTGAAAGGTACGAGGCACCGCTGGCTTCTCATGAAGGTTACAAGCTGGAGTAGGGAGGTTCAAAGTGAGGCACGGGGGCCATTTTTGACCCTTAGATTTTTTTGTGTGGCACCACAACCACGATATGTGACCCGCGAGTACAAGGCAGTGGAAGTAGTAGTAGTTGGTTTTTTGGGGGTTTTTACGGACTTTTCAGGTGGAAAATACATAGGTTAAACACAAAGTACTCACTTTTTATTGATCATGCTTTGCACTTTGTGTGTTTTTTTTTAAATGTTTTTATTTGATTATGTTCATCAGCTTTTACTCAAAATCAGACCTGGTTCCACCCAAATCTGCATTTTATTAAGTCATAAAACAAACAAAAACTAAACACAGCAAAATGTTTCAAAGAATACTGACCCATATTCTACACTTTTGCTAATAGACAAGAAAAGTTTTATGACAAAAAAAAATTAATAATCTTATGTTGTGACCCTCAAAGACTTTCGACGCAACAATTTCAGTCCATATGATAAAAAGTTTGGACATCTCCGAACTAGAGCCAAGCACTATCCATTCTTTGTATATCTAATCTGGTGGAAGAAATAGCTAAGACTTAGAACAGAAAGGAACCAGGATCTTTATAACCCTTGAATATTTTCACCAGAAAATCAAATTAATTGAAAGTGGTTTTAAGTGCATAACTTTTGAGCAGGAAGTCAATGATCCAAGCTTTGCTTTGCTCGTAAAAATCCAAAACGTGTCGGCTCACTTTAAGTGAAATCAAGTTTATTTGTGTAGCACGTTTCAGAAACGAAGCACTTCAAAGTGTTTTACTCTATAAAAACATCATACAGACACCAATTATGAAACAAGCAATAAATATTACATTTTGTCAAATGTCATCGTCAAAAAAAACCCAAAAAACACATCAATGTTCCAGTCGTTATGAATCAAAATCAATTCTAGACACGTAGGTTTTGTTTTTTATTTTGTCTTGATTTAAAGGAACTCAATGTTTCAGCTGCTTTACAGTTTTATGGAAGTTTGTTCTAGATTTGTGTTTCATAGAATCTTAATGCTGCTTTTCCATGCTGGGTTCTGGTTCTGGGGATGCAGAACCAGAACCAGAAGAACCTGAGAGGTCTGCAAGGCTGATGCGACAACAGCAGATTTTTAATAGATTTTGCACCAGTAAGTTGGTTTTGTCTTATTTCAAGTGTACTGGACTAGAAACTAGACCAAAAATACTTGGTAAGATGTCGTGTTTTGGTAGTGAAAATAAAACCTAAGGCGACCAAATATCTTCAGGACTCACCTAAATATTGTTATTAAGTCGACTTTTTGGAGGTTTAGATTACAAAAAAATATCTCAAACTTTTCCTTTTCGTTCTGAGCCACAATCTTTCCTTGGCTCCAACATGCCTCTGCAAATCTTTCGTTTTGTGTTTGTCTCTCCACAGGAGTGCTGAGCGGTCAGACGTCCCCGAGCACCGTCTGTCTGGAGAGGCTGGACCCGGCCCAGGTTCTGCAGCTCTGCATCCGATACCAAGACCACCTGCACCAGTGCGCCGAAGCCGTGGCTTTCGACCAGAACGCTCTCGTCAAGAGGATCAAAGAGGTTCGAATTTCAATGAGACCAAACCAGAGAAGAGTTGTATACTATCCCCCTGGTACAAACTGTCTACCGTCTTTCTTTTTTTTTCTTTGCCCTTTCAGATGGACTTGTCTGTGGAAGCCTTGTTCAGCATAATGCAGGAGCGCCAGAAGCGCTACGCCAAGTACGCCGAGCAGATCCAGAAGGTCAACGAGATGTCCATGATCCTGCGGCGCATCCAGATGGGGATTGACCAGACGGTGCCGCTCATGGAGCGCCTCAACAACATGCTGCCGGAGAGCGAGCGGCTGGAGCCCTTCAGCATGAGGTCAGAGGGCGAACCTGCCTCCAAGTAGCCTGAGCTGGACCCAAACCCGGCTGCAGAACAGGTGGATGAACGTGGACTGCTCTGACTCTGGCTGTTTTGGTGGAACTAATAGCGATAAGTAAGTAGCTCGTTTAGTCCTGCATGCTTTCCCAACATGGGGAAAGAGCAGAGAAAAGTTTCACATCTTCCTCTTGGATACAAACCATGTAAAAATCATGGAGACACTTGCCAAAAAAAACACAGAACTAACAGAAGGCTTTTTTTTTTTTTTTTTGAATCATTCGTCTGACTTTACAAATCATGGCTGAAATCTGCCCTTTCGTTCTAGCTCTGGTGTTTTGTCCTGAGCGTCGTGATCAAGACCCTCTACTTGTGAGAAACTGAGAATGTTCTAGATGGACACGACCCACAATTCAAAGAGTCAATATTTGCTTTGAGTTTTACTAGAATGGTTTTGTGTGGAGTATGTTTAAGTAACAGCAATGGATTAAACCAGTGCTTTTAAAAAGATCCAGAGCCAATTGCAGAAGAAATTACTGACGAGGCTCAGTGATTTTTCCGTGACCTGTTTCAGGATCTCATAAAGAAATATCAGCATTGTTATTGTTTGCTGGAGAGTGACAGCTGGACTGCCCTGCCTACCAACAGGAAGTGGGAGTTAAAGAAACGTCTGCTCTTTCCTTCAGGAAACCGATCAAATAAATTTCACTGCATCTGATTTAGAGTCGAACCAGAAATCTTTGCAAACATACAGCCATGTTCAGAAGGACGTTGGCTCCAGTTTTGGTGTCAGTCTTATACATCAGCAGGTAGAAATTGATGCACGGCGTGTTTAATACGTCCGCTGGGACGTAGCTCCGTGTTGTTCCCCAAAAATAGCGTCATAATTTTCAAATACTTGAGTATTGTTTCTGTACCTAAAAATCCTTAAATATTAACACAGCTAACCTGATTGGGCCCTGTGAGGATGGTCGCAGAATACGCATTCATAAAAAAATCTTTTGCCTCTTTCCACCTCCAAAAGCAAACGTGTTGCCTTGGTAAAGAGCAGGTGGAGCAGCAGAAGAAGCTCCAAGCACTAATGACAGAGGAATGGGTCAAAAAGGTGAATTATACAAGTTGTAATGCTGTAAAAATTGATTATTTACATAAACCTGTTTTTTTTTGTTGTTTTTTTTTTATAAAAACCTTCAAAGCGAATAAAATGTCCTAAGTTATTTCTCCTCATGCAAATGCTATAAGTTAAAGGGTAATAAAGATTACATCCAGCAACACATGCTGCTGGGTTGGTTTGCTTTTTCACTAGGTGGCGACAAATCTGCTTCTTTTTTTTCCTGTATGGTCCAAAATGCAGTCAATAAAAGTTCAGTTATTTCACAAACTCAGTCATTAAGTGAAACACATTATATAAATTAATTAGACACAAACTGATGCTCTCAAGCCTTTTTTTGTTGTTGTTGTCGATTTTCTGTTTACAACTAACTTCAAACAGATCTAGGATCAGATTATTACATCAGAAACAATAAAACATGTTTAATACAGAAGTATGAGCTTAATTAAAAGTATGTTTTATACCTGACTAAATGTTATTTCAGAAAGAAAACTTTTAATTCAAAATAAAAAAACATCCGCATGGGAAATTCATACGATAAAACCAAACACACACACACCCACACACCCCTAACTCATCCTCGTACCTCAAGAGAACTTTTCTAATTCCATTAAAACGGGATGAACCGTGAGTATTGATTATGTGTTTAATCTCTTCCACTATTAAAATCGATATAAAAGCTTTTTGCTGCTGTCCAGACAAAGGAGGATGTTTTAGCGTCAACCCCCAGAAATTCCACCTCTTCAAGAAAACCCATTTTTCCTGGGCAGCAGGTTATTTGCTTTGTTGTATCTGTGCCAGATCCGTCGTTTTCATCTACTTCGTATATAAGCCGTGAAAAGGCTTACACCGAATTTAACCATATTTCTTGAATTCGACGATGTATTTGCTTCCAATTGAGTCAGTATGATTAAATGTTGAATTTTAATCAGGCCACAACGTCCTGACAGCCATTCCACTTGTACAACGATCCTTTCTTTTCGCAGCATTAGTCCACTTCGTTGACGAATGGGAAATAAAACGGAGACTAACCTTCACTGGAACTTTAACTAGAACTCTTTTGATATGTTACCGCCTTCCATGTGTGGAAATGCCTTAAACAGCCTTTGGGGTGGGGGTATGGGGGGGGTGTATTGTTTGAACATTGCTCTTGAAGTGAAAACTGCGGCAGTGTTCCGTGGAGAGGAGGTGTAAAAGTTCCTCTGAATCTTATGCAATGAGGAGTCGCTCCTGACGCTCCGAGCTGGATATTAACACTGCCAGATGATTCAATATAATCTGCAGCCAGGAAATTCATTCTCTGAAATGAAAGAGAAATCCAATTTCCCCCTGTATACTTCTCATTTGAATATAAATCAAAAGCCTGGTTTGCTGCCTCCCTCCTTCCTGGAACGCAACGCTTCAAATTAAAAACATGAAAATATGTCAGGGCTTCTGTTGGCTGAGCTGCAACACTGGTTTTCCCCCCTACTTGTTACTGGATTGTGTGGTTTTTTTTTTTTTTTATCTGTGCAAATTGGTTTAATTAGATGATTAAAACACTATGGGGAAAAAAAAGCCTATCCTCAGTTTGGCTCCTGTAAGCCATACTGTGGAATTCCTCACTCTTGTGAAGGTTGATTAATATTTCATTACTTTTTTTTCCTGTAATTTATTTTGAGATTATCAAACAGTTTGATGCATTTTCTGTTGTGTGAAACAAGTGCAGGAAATAAAAAATGTGAGCATTTTTAAAAACAATAATACTGTTTTCTACAAGACATAGATAGATTTTTCAATTTCTGAGCAAGAAATGAAGGGAAAATTAAATAACTGAAACATGAAATCCAGTTTACGTAAACGTACTTTTGAGAGGAAAAACAGAACTTTGAAATAAAGATGGAATCTGTCGTTTGAAACGTAGGACATAAAAGAAAAAGTCAGACTTATCATTTTTAACATCCTTCGTCTTCGCTTCGGATTTGTTTCAAAACTTAATGTTCTAAAGCAAAAAAAATCCAGTTTTCCAAAAGGACTTTGTTTCTTTTTCTGCAGACTACACAACTTTAAAAGTTCATATCACGCGTCTAGCTACAAGTATGCGCCATGAATTTTTCAGACTGAAAACAAAACAAAATTTCAGGTATGCAAAATATGTCCTTCTGAAATAACACTAAGTGCAAAATAAGATATGGTGAAAAATTTAATCGCTAGCATCCTGAGGAAACTCATTCCTATTGGGGCTGGAACCTTTGTATTTGCACGTTTCTGGTACACTGGAAAATCTGACACACAATCGACATCCGCATGCAGCAACGATGGATGACGAAGCTGCTTCTCTGGACCCACAGGGCCAAAAGACACTGGAAGAGACGACTGTTGTGTTCATGTTGTGTTGGTGAATCACTGAAGCTTTTCAAGCCTAAAATAGCATCTCAATGCTAAACATGCAGCAGTACTAACATCGCTAGATGCTAATGTTAGCATCCACTGAAGTATTTTTTTCAGTTACATGAATGAGTAGCACTTTACACCAATCTGATTGTTGAACAACATGACAGATTAAGTATCTTTGTTGTTGACCTCTTATGTCTATTTATTAGAGAACTTAGCAGGAAGAAGGCGGTTTGTGACTATTAAGATGTGAACAGACGCTCCAATTAACTTGATTAAAAAAAATTTTAGTCGAGTCACATGGCTAGCATTTTTTAATTCTGTCCCGTTGCATTTTCTTCTACACACTCCCACACTCCCATTCATTTCAAAGCCATCCGGCCTGGAGCTGTAAATACTGTAGAGAGCAGCTGGAGGGAAGGTTAGATGATTGCCTGTATCGACTGTATTGACTTTCATCCTGTAAAATGACCCAGCACAGCTTTTTATTCGACAGCCAGCCACCTCCAGTGACAGATACTTGAAGGAGATCCCCCCCCCCGTATTTTTCTTCTTCTCCTCTTGTTCTGGAGAAGTGAATCCCTCGTCAAACCAAATATAACTTGGAACATCTAATAAAGCACTTTGTTGCGTCGTTGCGCACAGCATCAGCTCTGAAGGCCGCACAAAGTGACCCGTCCTTCCACTGGAAGGCCATCGCTCCAGAAGTTACCAGAGAGATGACTGCATGTGTCAGCTGCCTGACAGAAGGCGTGGAAGTAACACGCTGTTTGGTTTCCATGACTATCGGGATACAATGCCACAACAATAATTTAAAATCTGAGCTTTGAAGGTAGCGGTGGAGTGTTTCCCCTAGAGTTATCATCATCATCTCACATTAAAGTTCAGATTAGAGGATGATAGTACCTCAAGATGCACATATTCCCAGATAACCAGCACATCATCAGCAGTTTAATCAGCCGCTGGATTGAAAAAAAACAAACAACCAGTTCAGTTCTCCATTGGACAAGTCAAGCTTTAACAACAGCGGTAATAAAGCCGACCGCTGGGGAACTTGCTAGAGCTCCGATGTGTGACGATGTGAGACTCAGATGGTGATTCAGTGCCACAGAGGCAGCTGCCATGAAATCCAACTGACAGCATCATGTCTCATCTGAGACACCCTGTGACCAAACAAACAGCGGCTCATTAAAGGCTCCACTTGGACCGTCTGCGCCGAACAGGGAGCGAGGTGACATTGGCTCGTAATGTGGCGGAGCGAGGGGGTGTGTGTGTGTGTGTGTGTGTGGTAATAAACCTCGACAGTTTTCTTTAGCCTCCATACTCATGGCCTCTCACCAGTTGTACTTGAACTTCAGGTGTCTCCGGAGTTAGCTGAGAGAGTCAAGCTGGAGCTGACAGGCGGCGACGCAATCTGTGTGTTTAGGTGTGAGGCTCACGTGCAAAACGCATGATGTTCTAGTCAACCCACCCACGGCTGTGGAAGACTTCATCAAAGGGGTTTTTTTTTTGTTGTTGCTCTTATTTTACAAAAAAGTGGAAGCGAAGCATTGTGCAAATGTGACATCATTGTTTCTGTTCTGAAAAGTCTTTGAAATGCAAAGGCTCAAGGTAAGTAGTCACCTGAAGGATGGCAGAAAGTGTTACAGATAAAAAGATGTAGGGTCGTCTTTTTGCGGAGGACAGAAAGACCAAACCAAACCGTCCCCAAGCACGTTCACATCAAACGTTCCTCTTTATTAAAACATGCTTTAGTTTATTTTGAACATTAACGCTTGGTGGCTTCAGTAAGTCTACTTTGTTGGAAATCCTTGAATCCCCCCCGGCAACCTTTCAGCTGTGCAAAACACTCGCTGGGACCAAACACCACCTTCAAGGACGCAGCTCAGCCTCACAGAGGAGCTCTGTGGCTCCTCCGCTCAGCTCCTTCAGACTAGCCAGCAGCAATTAGCATACACCTGTTGGAACTGCTCATTATAGCAGCTACTTCTCAGTGCAACGCTGGTAAAAAAAAAAAAAAAAATTGTTAAAGGGTTAATAGAGGAGCCATGTTGTGATGATTTACTCTTAGTGGAGTTTCAGAAAGAGAAGGAGATTTTTTCCAAAGACACAAGGCCCAATTTCAAGACAGTCAAATTTCTTTTGATTTAAACAGACTTTTTATTACAACTGAAGGTGAAATTGTCACTTTATTGAGCTGTAAAATTATTCTGTGTGGCTGGAAAACACATAATACTGCTCCTTTAATATATTTTTAGCCTATATTTAGTAAAACAAATAATGTTTTACTATATTTGTAAGGCGGCAATTATAAACTTAGTACAGGGTGTCTAAAACTTCAGAGCACTTTCTCTAACTGGACAGTCACCTCTTAGAAAAACTGCTTCATTCATTTAGCTGCACCTCTTTGAAAAAGTGATATAATGATTTTATTATTAGCTTTTTTTTGTGCACGTTATCTGCTTTGTGAGTCATATTTTAGTTAGTTTTTCTTTGTTCTTCAACACGATTGACAGTCATCAGCTTCGTTTTAACCACAGCGGAGCCCCTGACTGCGTGCTAAAAAGACACCCGCCGCTGCGTGTGCTGAGAGAGGAGGATTTTATGAAGACTTAACATTTCATCCATTATTCATAGGGAAGTGGAGGAGACCCAGTGAGACGGGAGCCACTTCCATCACTGCTCTGTTATGTTTGACTTGTTCAGATGAGAGAGTCAAACGAGCCGCTGGGAATTCCTCCCTCTCTCTGAGCGAAAAAAAAAAAAAGAACAAAAAAAAAGCTCACCGCCGCAGGACATTTTCTTTCTGTTGTTTTGGCTTCCGGGCGTCCAAACCCTTGGTAACAAATGTGGCTCCTAATTAAATGTCATTTTTCTTAGAAAATCTTATTAAGAACAGAAACTGGGCAAAGGAGCAGGCCTTAATATTGTCCAATCGATAAACATATGATTTAAAGATTTACTGTTCCTGCGTTTTCATTGCAAATGTGCGCAAAACTTTGTCAATAACAACGTTGGAAAAAAATTAGATGCAATTTTCCAATTGCAGCGTTTCCATTAAATAAGAAATGCGGTTAAAGTCACGTGTGAATATTTGTGTTCACGCTATAAGTCATTTAAAAACATGCCTTGCCATCGTTCTCCAACTACTTCCTGTCTTCTTCTTCTTCTTCGTGGTTAGCGCCACTAGCAATATCCGGTGGTTGTTCATGTGACTCCTGCGAAAAAAGTTTTCAATTGCAGTTTTGCGACATACCCTAATTTCAATATGGCCATAAAACTGCCTCGTCCTAGCGACAAACCTTTTTATAGTGAAACTAGTTTTCAAAATTGCCATGTTTCCATTAAGCTAATTTATTGTCGAAATGTCAATTTGTGCAATTATCTGGTCAATGGAAATGCAGCTTGTGTTCTCTATGCACAGATCTGCAGCATGTACCTCACTGCAGCTCATCTGAAAAGGAAACACGTGTACTGCTTCATTTTGAACAATAACAAGTAGGAGGAATCTATTATTTGCAGTCATTCATATGTAAAGCTATCCTCTATAGGAACATCCTCCTCTTCAGTCTGCACTCAGTGGTTTGCTGCTGCTTTGTCAGTCGTGTGTCGGTGTGTGCTTGAGTTTAAAACATCATCCTATATCAATTATGTGGAGTGGCCTCTTCAGGCTGATTAGCACATAAGAGGCCGAGCCAAGCGCTTTGTTCTGGGAGCATACGGGGACGGAGACAGGTCGGTGTGTGTGTGTGTCGGCAGAAAGGCTGTGGAGGACCATCGAGGTTTGATCAGAACCGAGCTCATTGGCTCGGAGTGAAACGTCCTCTGTGTTTGGCTGTTCTCCCAAAAACAGACAAATAGCCAATTCGTTTAGAATAATTGCTGTTATTTTGTCCCCAGAGCTAGGTTGCCAGGTTGCCTGGCGCTCACCTCTGTTGCCTTACAGCCATAAGGTTCACATTCCGGTCTTTTTCATAGTTTGGTTCTTTCAGCGAACTACAGTGTCCTCCCACAGTCCATCTGCGTTATGCTAATTGGTTATTCTAAGTTGCACTTATGTGGGGGTGTGTGTGTGCGTGGTTGTGTGTGTGTTGACCATGTGTCAGCCTGGTGCCTCTTACCCCCCCGCTCAAAAATCACAAGACAAACGCATCGGTCATCTCTGAGCCATACTTTCACCATCGCCTGAGACATTTAGGCGATGGCGACATATTCTTTTTCTGGAGATAAGATAATCTCCGAGTGGTTTTCTCCAGCTGGCAGGTTGGCTGATGTGTGTGTTAAATGTTATTCTGTCCTTCTAATGCATGCCACAACAGTGGGACAGGATGAGGTAACAAGTTCACTTTCCGGTAGTTTTCGCAAGATAACGAGTTAGTTTCCCCAATGGTTTTCCCAAGATCACAAGTTAACATCTCAAAGGTTTTTTTGAAATAACGAGCTGATTGGTGTGTGTGTGTGTTAATCCTCATACAGTCCTTCTAATGCATGGCACAGTCGCGGGAGGTCATTTATAAGTGTGTACGTGTGGCCTTTTCTCCATCGGAAAAAAGTAAGATAATCATCTCATTATCTCAAGGAAACAATCAGTGTCTTCTCGTGATAATGGAAGAAATTATTTGATTATCTTGAGAAAACATCAGTCACAGCTTTGTTCTGTAGCGGCTGGGAGGGATAGAAGCAGGACGAGTCACTGGAATTATTTTACTGTTGTAGACAAAAAAAAGGTAGTGAAGCATCATTGTAGAGGCAGTTATTCACTATTGAACCAACACCAAGCTGCTTCAAGCAAATGGACAAAAAGATAAATGCAAAAGCAACATGAGAAATGATCCTCAGTCCTGCTTCAAAACTGATTTACTTTGAACAGCAATGTTAAAGTGCAAAATAATTATTTAACTTAACCATTCACCTGTCATGATTAAAAGGAATAATTTCACCTGTAACGTCAGACCTTTTGTGTTGCTTTGGGGGGAGGGAGGGGGTTGCATCAAACCATTACAACATGAGAAAACAGCACAAAAGTAAGTTTTACTCTAACAGCACTTTTTCAGGATGACTCTTAGTTCTCTATTACTCAGCTTTGTTTTCTCTCTTTACGCAGGTTTAGAGGCAGACTCTCCTCTACTGCTGTCTCCCCTCCTTTTAAAGCTGATCCCTTTCTTCCGGTCTGCCGTCTCTGTGTCCATTAAAGTTGAAATAAATCCCTCTAAAATTCTAGTAGACTATTCTGTATATGTGTGTAGAATCCACACACACCTGGAGTCTGCGTGGGGGTTTACCATTGACCTTAAGATGGTTCTTTTGCAGCAGGCTTTTAAACCCATAACTGAACAACACGTCTGATTCTCCTCTCTTCTAACCTGAAGATGAAGAGCGGCTGCTCGTTCGCACGGGGAGCTCCTGTGAACCTTGGAATTATCACTTATAAAATATTCAGACGTTGCCTCAGTGGGAAAAGAACAGCAAGACTGCAGGATTCATGCAGCTAATTGGCTTGCAGAATTTCCTCTGAATGCCTGCTGTAACTGCGTTCACCTTTTGCACACACACACCCGTGTGTGTGTGTGTGTCTGCGCAAAATTAATGGATACCCTTCAAGAATTTCAGGCCTGTAATCGTCCTCCAGCCTTCCACAATCTGCAGGAATCAGAGTTTTATAGTAGGGAAGGATTGTATGCAAGCATCCATCGCTGCAGATGAAAGTACCTGGGAGATAACTGCAGGTTGAAATGATGATGGCGGAGCCCCTCTGTGGGTAAGAAAGAATTGAAATAGTAAAGATATTCATGAATGTGTTCTGCTTTCTTTGTATTTTATTAAAATTCATTCCCAGAAGTGGGAAAGCTTTACTGGCTTTTAAAAGCGCCACCAGTGGCAGACAGAAAACATACAACTTCACGCAGAAAATGACACACTAACCGAGAAGGACAAAAGGCTTCAGTTTAATGCAACATGTTGCTGAAATCAGTTCAGTCAAATTTATTACTCAGATTTGTGACCCTAAATTGTTAGTTTAGAAACTTGTCTTCTATATAAGTGTGAGTTGCATTAATTTGAAATGACAATTATAGAACTTTTAAAGAGAAATAACTAATATGCAGTTCATTTTAAGCATCAAAAGCGGTGATGCATTGTTTACATATATTTCACAGACATGGCTTAAAGTTCGACACTAACATGGTTGTTGTGTTTTGCAGCTTTCGCATTCTGTTAGGTTACTGTTCAAAGGCCATCAGATGGATTTTTACTCACTGAGAATCACAATGTTGCTCTGAACAAAATCAGCTTCTTCCTTTTTAATGTTAATATAAGGGCAGCTGAAGCAAACCTACGATGGGACCAGGTTTTAGACCAGGGTTATTTTCAACAAGCATTTGGAAATGAAAACTTCAGGTCAGGTTTGGTCAGTCTGAAATGTTTTTATACTGACAATCCTGAGCATCAATTTCATCAGTGTCTTCAGTCAGGCTCCAGAGTTTAGTGTAATACTGACTGCTACAGAAGATCCTTCCTGCCTCTAGCTGTATGCATGCACAGCAGCTCTGAAAAAAGCTAAATGTGTGGTGCAACATGTAATTTCCATTGGGAATTATAAAGTACTTTGAAATAGATTTTTTTGAATGTTCTGCCTCTGAGGCCATTTGGGTTTTTTGTTAGGAAACATCTTAAGACTGAGTACAGTGGACCAAATGTAAGGCTGGACAATATAACTGAATCATTAAGTTTAGCAGATGACAACTTTCCTCTAAAAGGTTTCACTCCATTTTAACGCAGTTGAGTCATGGTGGACAAAACTTTGGTAGATTTTAGACCAAAAAGTTCAATTTTAATGTGTTGGGGCAGTCGCTGCCTAACAGTAAAACATTGGACTCAGTTTGGAGAAAGGAAAGCTCAGAGTTGATGCAACAGAATTGGAGTCATCTGTAAAATCATTGAAGATTTGAGCAGAAATTCCCATGGATGGTGGGATGTTTGGAGCAGGCTATACCTTGATGCAGTGAGAAAACTGTTACACAAGGCATCCAAATTTAATGCAATTCAGACCTTGGAGTGACGACAGCTATACCTGGTTTAAAGTTAGTCTCCCATAAAATAAACAAATAAATAAATTAAAGCCTTTTAGACTACATAATACCGTCAGGCATTTTAAATTTGATGCGTTAAATTGCTCAAGACAACCTGTGGGTGAAGGACATGAGCAATGGAAGTGAAAATGAGAAAAATTGTAATCTTTTACTCAGAAGGTGTTTTAAATATTGATACGTCGTGGGCGGCGACGCGTAAGCACAATGATGCTTCTTTGCACGATGACGCTTCTGTGCACGACGTTGTAGCCGGCGACGCTTGTTTGCATGATGACGCTTATTTGCACGATGACGCTTCCTTGCACGATGACGTGGGCGGCGATGCTTCTTTGCACGATGATGCTTCTGTGCACGACGTTGTGGCCGGCGACGCTTGTTTGTACGACGTTGTGGGCAGCGACGCTTCTTTGCACGCCGCGTCTTTGCACGATGACGCTTCTCTGAACGACGTCCTGGGCGGCGACGGTTCTTTGTACAACGTCGTGGGCGGTGGCGCTTCTTTGCAAATATACGGTCAACTTGGTGAATTAAATCTATCTCTTTCAGTGTCTCCAGATGCCATCTTTTTCAGGTTTTTCTTGTGAATTTGAGTTCAGATTTATCATGGTTAAAATAATAAAATGTATAAATTCATGTTGTAGAAGAAAAATAAAGTTTGAAGTAGAGCGCTTCTCTCATTAGCACAAACTAAGCCCTGTATTTTTCACTTTCACAGGCAAACAGTCTCCTCTGGAAATCCAATCTGCATTCCTGTTCAAACAGAAAGCAATTTAAAAAATGGTCTGAAGATTGATTGAAACTTAATTGTGAAGAGCAACTTCATAGTAGTCAGAATCTGTTTTTTTTTTTTGTTATTGTTGTCTTTCTTGCAATAACACTTTCCTCCACAGTTTTCCTTTGCGAGCACCAGCAGGCTGCATGGACTACTGCAAATATTACGCTTGAGGTAAAAGAGACAGATGGGTGGGAATTAATTTCTGGGAATAACTAATAGAAAAGAGATTTTGCAGTAAACCCTCCTCCTGAGGTGATACTTTGGAGCGATCCCTCATGCTGTGCGTATATGTGGTGACAGGGGAACTGAAAACTGCCTTTTAAACAGGGAGGAACCTCCTGCAGTGTGAGTGTCTCAGTCTTAAGTAGCCATCTGCCAAGACTGACACCATAAACTAAAATTTCCTCTTCGCTTTCGAGTAATGTCCAAAGAGACACAAAAAGTATTAGAAATATAGTTCATGTATTTCCCACACATATCAGTTTTTTTTTTTTTTGTTAAAGTGTTGAGAGAGACGGCTTTGATGCAGTGCCTCTTTAAGGCTGCCTGTCCAGACTCCAGAGAGAGAAACTGGTTGAGATGGTGGCGATGGAGGAGGATACAGGGAGCCAATCAGAGGCAGTAGATGCAGACACACTCTGTTTGTAACACCTTGTGTTGGAGAGCGCGGGGGTGTTGGGAAGGTATGTGTGTGGGTGTGTGTGTGAGGGAGGGTGTTCTCTGATGGATGGGGGTGGGGAATCAAAGCAAAAAGGAGGAGAGGCGAGCATCACTGCAGCGGAAGCACGCTCCCTGCCTTTCACCCCCCCCCCCGTCTTTGCAACGACTTCTCTTTACGCCGAGACCCTGTGCTGTCTCTCTCCCCCACCTCCTGAGTGAGTCATGGAAGTGATTTAGCGTAGGTGAGTGGAGCGGAGCGGCAACAGAAAGCCACAGTCCTGCTGGTGTGTGTGTGTCTGCGTCGTGGGCAGGTAAGCTCTCTCCTCGTCTCTCCAATTACAGATCATCTTCTTCTGCTCCTTGATTTGCCTCTGCCTCCCCGGGAAGAGGAGCAAACAACTTCTGCAGAGTTTGCGTAGCCTTCTCCTGTCCTCTTCTCTCCCCCACCCCAGAAAGGTAGTTTTATGACCAGGCAAACTGAGGAGTGTTTCGTGCCTCCGGGATTGACAGGCGGACTCAAGAGAGGCTGATGAGGTTTTGGACGGAGATGAGAGGGGAGATGATGAGTCGATCTCTGCTTGAGGGACGTGGATGATAATGTGATGATGTAAAGAAGTGTGAGAGCAGTGAAAGAGAACTGCAACAGATTAGTTCCTCAATGTTTAGGTGTTGAGTTTGTGTCCCCGATGGGGAAAGCCCCCACAGCGTCCACAGCTGGAATGCCTCTGGGCATCCCTTCCTGCTCCGTGTGGAATTTAAGTTTGTGGTGATGAAAGCAGGTGGTGGGACTTTTTTTTTTTTTTCCTTTCTTGTTTTTGGCTTGAGCGACAGCTGAGCTCTATCACAGCCTTCATCACGATCGGGCTGTAAAAACTGCAGCTCAGCCCGTGACATAAATCCCCGACCCCGCTCAGCTCAGCGGGGGGGAGGGAGTCGCCCTGTCTTCATCTCACGCCTGGATTAGAGTGATTTACACTCACTCCTCGTGTGCCCGCCCGCGTTTGTGTGCGGATTGACCTACAATGGCTAATACCTAATGGTATCATATGTCATCTGCGAGAGGACGCTGTCAAACAGGACGTTGTCCCCCAAGCCACACTCGGCCGTAACATGGCAGCTGTTGTTAATGTTAGCTCTCCTCGTGACCCTTGTCAAAACCAGTAACGGTTGGCGGGAATTAATGGAGCCCTTAAATTTAGGAATTGCTTGTATCGTCGGCTAAATTTATTATGCTCTCTCTCTCTGGTGATTTTTTTCGTCTTTGTTGGCTCACAGGCAAACTAGTTGTAAACACTTGCTTTAAGTGAATCTACAAAACATTGGGGGGTCATCGTCCTCAGATTGATCTTCAAACTCTTTCTCCATCCCGGCGCTGTCCAGCAGCTCAAAACATAATCGATTCGTCTCCTTCAGTGTAGCTGCAGCCCTGCTCTTGTGATTGGAACAGATTTAATATGAGGAATCAATAAAAGGAAAATGGGCTTTTATCTGGAATGACCCTGTTGATCTTACCTTCAACTCGGTGTTGTGTTCGCAGAGGTTGAGCGTCTGTATAGACTCAAAATGCCTGAACCGACTCGATTTAAATTCAAGACGTCGTTGCAGAGTTTTAGTTTTTGCAGTCGGCGAAGTCTCGCTCAGGGAAGCAACGTGAGGGGGGCTGTAGGGGGGAGAGATGCAACTGGTAAACAACATCACCAACGTCTGCCCTGGTTCTTACGAAACTAACTTCAGCAGGGGTTTTTTTTTTCTTCTTTCTCCAGAACATGTAGTGTCAGCCTTTTAAAAACAAACCCCGAGTTTAGACTCTGAAGTGCTAATTTTATGCGCACTCAACTCAAAACTTACTGGAGTTGTTTTCGCCGTAGACGGCAAAGATCGGATGATTGTACATAAACATTACTATCTTTACACACTCCGATGTTGTGATGAAAAACATTCTTGAGCTGCAAAATTAGCTGAGGGAGCAAGTTTTTGGTCTTATGTGAGTCTGGGGCATTTGAGAAATGTTGTGTTTACTACAGGATATGTTAAAAGAGAATCAAATATGCAGAACAAACTAGGGCTGGATACATCCTGTGGAAAGATTAAACATTCTAAGTGATTTAGTTTCTTTGTCAGCCAAAACAAGACACAACAAGAATATCTTAGGATGCTTGAATGAATGAAGAGGAAAAACTTTGAAAAAAACCCCCTGAAATTTCTTCAGATTTCTGGACATTTGTGCAACTCCGTGCATATTTGTAGACTTTTTCAAACAAACCTGTATGTTGGGATTTTTAATAGGCAGGAACGGTACATTGTATTCTGTAAAATGGATAAAAAATTATTTTATGGTGAGGGATAAATTTGGACACCCCCACAGTTATTCCAAGTTAAAATGTCTAAAATTACTCTCAGGTGTATGACATTATGACAGATTATGACGTTATTTAGCTTTTTGCTCTGTTAAACATAGACATTTAGTTTGACGGTCTCCCGATTGCTGAAGTGAGCGTGAACGTCACGATGAGATGAGATGGAAAGAGGCCTTCAGAGAGGAGACTGAAGCACCTTAAGAGTCTGGCAAGGGATTTGAAGAAGTCTTAAAAGGATATAAACTCAGCAGTTTCACCGTATGGAAAATAGTCTAAAAGTGAAGGATGGTCACAACAATTGCTATATAGCATGACCAGGTCTGGTCATCCAATCGCCGTGTTCCACTAATATCTTACTCACCTTGAAAGCAAGAGCTTCACGAGGCTCGTCAGGGTCGTCATAGCCGGGCAAACCCAGAGCCCTAAAAGTAACAGGATGTGATCTGAATGCGACACAAGCACAACAAACACAAAAATGCCTGCTTGTTGCGAGAACGACAACAGTATTATTGTTAGTGTTGCCATTTTCCTTAACGCTCCACAGACGTTCATTTGCTGTCTTGAGTTTTTACAACGGCGGGTCTCGTCAGGAAGTTGTTCTCGTGATGCAACCAATGACTTCACCCCATAGCCGATCAAAGACTGGGAGACTTCTGATGACGTTTCCAGCTCGATTCCACACATTTGTAACCCCAGGGAAGTAGACACCAAAAAAGAGGCTAGTGCCATGTAATCGTTGGAAAACCCTTCTAACCAAATAGAGATGAGTCAATCCGACAATGTCAAGGACACCCCAGTTATCAGGATGGCTCTTAAGATAGTCTTATGATATATTGCTGTTGTGTGTGGTGTGTTAAGAGTGGTCTGGTATGCTCAGAAGGTAGACAGGACGCTCCAATCTAAAAACATGTTTGATTGTCTTGATTGGATATCACAGTGTGTGGTATCCCCCAATGACGAACAAGAACTCAGCCTGTTGAATGTGACATATAGCCAGTCAGAAAGCGAAGCGGCGTTCTAAATAAAGAGGACTTATTTACTCTACGATTGTGTTTGGGAGCCACAAAAATCCCTCAGAGGGCTGCAAATGGCCCCCAGCCCACACTTTGTTCATCCATGTTTTAGTGGATAGGGTGTTTTAACTTTCTCCGTCGTTAGAAACTACATTTCTGTTGCTACCTTTTGATTAGTGAGTAAAACATGTTTAATAGTGGTTTTACTTATGCAAAATACCAAAAAATAAATTGAGACAAATCAAATTAAAAAAATTAGACATCAGTGTATTTCTTTTTCACATGACTGTATAAGGATAACCTTTAAAAAACAGGTTAAATTAACACCTTCAGATCAATGTTACAAAACATTTTTTCCCCTAAATGTATTCTCGTTAGTCTGTCTTCGTCTCTGCTTCACTTTCTCTGAGATGAAGTGATAAAAATAAGGAAGGTGGGTGGACTGCCCCTACTTTTAAGGAACAAGCGACGTCTACACGGCCATCTGCTCGCAGCAGAACTTCCTTTTAATCACGACGGCAGCCTCTGAGGGACCAGGCATTTTCACTCCTGCAGTTTACCATCTTGTACACAACACACAGCATAACATGTTAGTCACATCACATTCAAACTGAAAGCCAAGCTTAGTGACTTTCATACCACACACACACACACACACACACACACCCACCCCAACATGCTCCACTTGACAAATTAAGCAGACTGGCTGCTTGTTTGTCCGTGTAAACACTTTTTGAATGATTGCTTTTGCCTCATATCGTTTTTACTGACATGAACATGTTGAACTGTGCTTCACATTCTGTTAGCCACAATGTTTAGGCCTAACAGTCGAGTATGCATGTGTGTGTTTAAGCAGAGATTCTCACAAGTCTTCAAATCTTTTGTGATGTAAAAAATAAGCCCAAGATAAATAGCTTTAAAAATTTTCAAAGATATAACATGACATTTATCTTGTACAATACAGCTGAAAAAGTCAAACAGGTTACAAACAGAAGATAAAATAGGTGCAACAACTTGGCTGCATAAGTCTGCATATGAAAAATAATATAGACAGGAGTTACAGTATTGTTTTCTAATAAAGTTGCTAAACTTCTGCTCACTTATAAACTGGCCATCTTGTCCCATAACGTGTCAAGAGACGCCATCTTTGTGGTGGCCGGTAGGGTAGATTTGTGGAGTGACGCCAACCAATCGGCAGAAGTTGACGCCTTGAGACTCCGCCCCTCCTTATTTGCATATAGACAGAAAGTAAAAAGAGGAGACAGAAAAATAAAATTAAAAAAAATTATATAAAGAGTTGTGGCAAAAAAAGAAACTAATTAAAGAGACACAAATGCATCTACAGTAAAAGGAAAAACAAAAATATATATAAACATTTTAATAACGCTAAAATTCAAATTATGTGTTCAAAAATATAACTTGTTGCAACTCAGCTGAAAAATGAAAGTTAATTAAATTATAAATATGAGGCAAACATCTTTCAAAAAGTAATAAGAATTGGTGCATTTTAAGTGCATTGATTTACCCCTTTGACTATTTATTCTTTTACTTTTAATTATGTCAGTTTCGGATCCCTAGATAAATGTGTGACTGGCTTATACAAACCCAACATTTAACTATGGGTGTGTGGAGACCTCTAAATGTGAGCTCTTGAAAGGTAGAAAGTGGCTCTGATTTAGATTTAATGAGACGCAGCAGAAGGGGCAGAAAATCATGAGCCTGTTCTGCCTGAACACAGATGCATTGTGTTCAGGTGAACGTTTTCACCGAAGACTGCTCTGTTTGTGACAATCTGACGTTCAAGGCTGACAGAACATGCCACCCTTTGTCTCTAATGGACAAAAACAAACCATTATAGGGACACGTGCTCGAAAGTCAAACTCAGTCGTCTTCTGATTCCTCCTGTCGTTTGTGTTGCTTTACTTTCAGGCCGGTGCGTGATGTGACTGAAAGGATTCATGCCAGGCCAGAGAGAACAGAAAAAAGAAAAGAAAAACTTTCCCTCAAACAACATCCGGTCTATTTACGTCAACAGGTAGGTAAACTCTATGGTTTTAAAACGCTTGAAAGTTTAGCGCGTGGGGCGCTTTTGAGCATTGACGTCAGTCTTTTTTATTTTTTCCTCACGCAACTGAGTTGTCAGATGAGCAACAGTGGCGCTACTTTTCAGACACCCGAACTGTTAACAGCTTTAAACGCGTGAGCACTGTCTGTACTGAGCCTGTGTGAGGCGCATCTGAAAACCAGCTGCTGCCTTCACTTTGTTCTTTGATTCATTGAAACTTTCGTGAACGAATCGTCAACTTCTGGAGCAAACAGTAAGTTGGCGTAAGCAGTATTAGCTTCTGGAGATTAGTTTCTGGAGTACATATTTGTACATAGCTAATGTAAAAATTTATAGCTAATGTATTTGTACATTAACTATTTGAACATACCTATGTACAAGCTATTTGAACATAGCTATGTTCTAATAGCTAATGTACAAATACATTAATCTAATATCATTAGCTATTTGTACATAGCTACATTCTCAATTGACAAAGAAATTAGAAATAATCAAGGTGGTTCTGCTGAAAAGAGCTTTGGAACGTGACGTCACTTCTCTAGATGAGCGCCATCTTGAGGGGCCATAAACATAACCAACAAAAACGACTATCACAGATATTTTGAATCTAAGTTACTTAAAATAATTTAGCAATGGTACGAACTTGCTGCGTTATTGGATGTAATGTCCGATCACACGACCGAAACAGTAAAAAGATAGAAAATGGACTTTCGTTTCACTGTTTTCCTGCCTGTAAACAATGAAATGGGGTTAAGCTATCGGAGCTAAGCTATCGGTGCTAACGAAAAGGAGACAAATGGCCTGGGTATCAGCGGTGAGACATCCTGATATCACGTTCTCCAACATCACAAGATATCTACAAGTTTGCTCCAGACATGTCTATTCTGGTGAGTGTCTAAATTCACTTTGTTGGTGTTGTGTCATAATGTTTTTGCTATGATTTTGTCCGGGTGACTCATGTTCAGTTATGTTGAGTTCATTTAAGTGGATAAACCTTGTTCAGGTCGGGCTTATATTTTTTATGTAGCATAGTCCAAGTTTTGTCAGCGAACATCGAGGTTATTCCATTATTATGAAGTAAACTATTTTACTAGAGTTATTAAATTTGCAGTATTAATACTGATATCTCCTCTTCAAGGCGAACCTACCTATGAAATGGATTAGATCAATCCAGACTGGGTTCCAACGCTGAATCTGTGTCATAGCGGCGGCTATAGAAGAGGAGGAAATCCCAGGAGAGGAGTTCAGCAAGGCTGCACACTCTGAAGAGGAACATCAACCATTTGTGTTGAAATATGTGTACTGTTGGAAGTGTCTGTTTTCTCTTATTTAATAATTTAATGTGGTAAACATTCATGAAATGTTTAATTCAAGCACTTCAAGTTGCATGTAAAGAGGTGATGAAATGAATCACATTTAAGTAAAAATTTGATATCTAAAATATTTCAGGTAATAAACATACATGTAATGAAGGATAATATTTTTAAATAAACATTTTATGATTAAAGTAAACAATTATATAATCAGACATTTTGCAGAAAATATTTAATGTAAACAATCAAACCAGATGAAAAAGCCCATCTTTAAACATTTAATGTGTAATTAAACAGTTCAGAAATGCAATAATTCATTTTCCACTGATTTGTCAACATCGTTTGTCTAAGAAGAATAAAAACATATTGTACATTTAATGTTCTAAATGAGGAAACTCATTAACTCATTTTCTGTTTTACCATTTTACCAGTGAGGATAAGATTTCTGCTATATTTAACAGTCTGGAGTGTTTTTCATTTCCTACATAATCTTTTGGGAAATTTGCACTCTTGAACTAAAGGCAAACACTTGGTAACAAAACAGCTAGCTGGATGATTTGACTGCATCTATTCTGGTCAGCTCCGCAAATTCCAGACTTATGGTAATTTTCCTTTAAATCACGACTGAAAACCCATTTCTTTACCGCTGCTTTTGATTAATAACTGGAAAATAGATTGACTCTGTTATGGATATAACTCTTTGTTCTGTCGCTCTAATATTATGTTGTTTTTTATATTGCATCTTTTTTATCATCTAAAGCACATTGAGCTGCCTTGGTGCTGAAATGGGATGTGTGCAATTAAGCTTGATTTAAATCTATAGTAGGCCTGTTACAATAACACGTTTTGTCAGATGAATGTCCCAGAAACTATTGCGATGAACAATAACATTGTTTTGTTGACCTGGTTATCTGCCAAGAATATTTTATTAGCAGTTTATAACTTTTCATCTGAAGCACATTTTCAATACAAATCAATGTTTTCTTGTTTTTTTTTATTTTTTATTTAGAGATCATAAAGTGAGAGAAATTAAATTAATTGTGACTGTTATAGTTTATGCAGAAGTACAGAATATTTCCCACCTTCATTAAGAGCATGAGTAAACTTTTAACTACTATACAGAAAAAAGGTCAAAGTAAAGGCAGCTATTTTCTGCTGCCTGGCAGATTATCGTTTTCATTTCGTCTGTTTCAAAAGCTTTTGATCTGCCTCCCACTAACTTTTGACAAGTAAGAAAAGAGGGGCCTAACACAGTCCCACAGGGCTTAATTATCCTTCTGACTGATAACAACTTGGAGAGAGGGGGAGGTCGGCCGAAATGAGAACAGGAAGCGAGGAGGAGGAGGGTGATGGTGAGGATTAATGCAGATTTTCTGATATTACCTGGCCTGTGATCAAAAGACTGTGTTGGCAGGCGGCGCACATAATCCTCTCAATTTCTCTTTCTGCTGCCATAAAACATCTGGAGCCGTGTAGAGCAAGATATTATTGACCAGCCTGACTCCGGCAGTGGAGGTGTAAATCACACCAGCGACTTTAGCTGGTTTCCACTGAATGTTATAGTTAGCAGAGATCAGTTTTGTTGTCGATTTTTAAAAGTTGGTTTCTATGTAATTTTATGCCGATACCAGTTTTACCCATTTTCCCTTTTATAACATAACAATTACAAGAACAGTTTTGATCTTCTTTTTTTTTTATGCCTTCCTAACATGAACAGGAATTAATTGTTGATATCTCTTTTTAGAAAAGAGAAAATATTTAGCGTCTTATATCAGCATTCAGTTTGGTTAGTGTAGTTAGCATTACTAAAACCAGAGCTTCCCTGTGTGTTCACTAAACTTTATGGTAAGGATTTACATTCTCTAGGCCAACAGAATTTCATTCCTTACATCCAACCAATCAGCGCCATGGAAAATGAATGGCGCCCCTTGATTGGCCGCTTTTCAAATGCCAGCCAATAGCATGCCAAGTTGCGTTGTGCCGAGGTTTTTCCGCATTTTGTTTAGAATATTTTAGATGTCACTTACAGATATTGTCTGCCAACCATTTTTCTTGGTAAAATTAAATTTAAAGAAGAAAGTGCAAGTTGCAGATTACCGTCCTAGTCGTGCTAGTTGCCGGTATACACAGTGCTAACGCCAGAAAATCCCATCCTATTGCTAGCCTGTCCACGTTAATGGCCAACAGAGAAAGAACCCATGAGGGCAGCAAACTCATTATGTTTAGTTTGGGACGTGTGCATAGCAACCAGCTTTAGTGGTATTCATGCCCCACTTTGTTTACAGGCCTGAAAGTTTGAAGCTTATACACACTGCTTGTCCAAAATGGGCTTTAACTCAGGTCTACAGGTCAAATAGGGAACCTTCAGAAATAAATCAGACTAACAAGAGAACTCCAGAGTTTGTCAGATGATTTGTCTTTCTGAATTTACTCAGTAAGTACAAGCCTCAGTCAAACCATCATGCCTTACACACAGCACATTAAGGGAATTTGTTCTTTCACTCAAAGTGGCAAGAATAAGAACATTTATTCTGACCAAGTTATTTTTACAATTCAGGAGAAACACAAGTGCAAAACTCCTGAGAAGTCCCTCAGGTGGAACAGATGTTTTTATTTTTTTGCTCTCCAAGTTTTTATTATGTTGTAATTACAAAATAAAAGATTTTATTCTTGGCCTCCATCACCTCTGAGTTTCAACTTGTGAGTCACTGACTGAATCGCAAGTAAAAGTCTCTTTAGGTCCTCGTGATCACTTCAGTGTGTTTTTTGCCCCTTTTAGTTTTCAATTATCCAAACTAACCCTTTAACTTGCAAAGGTTCCTCTGGGTTCAAATCTCTAATTTTTTACAGAATATTTACAGGCCGCTGTAGATCAAAGCTCCACCTTATAGCTGCAGCCATAGCTGTCCGCTACATCTTAGTTTTTCTCTGTTGTTTAATGGAATAAAAGAAGAATAATAAAACAAAACTATCAAAACATTTACTCCCAAAATGGCCTCCCAGCTTCCATTAAAGGGTTGAAAGCATGTTTTCAGTTTCCAGCTGGAAAAAGCAGAACATCCATCCCGTGAGAGAGAGGTCAAAAAGCTAAGCTGCTTGGCAGACAGAAAAAAAGCGGCTTTATGTTCATACTTGGCAGTGCTAATCTGGTTGCCTCCTAACAAATCTCCCCCTAATTTTGAGACATCATCAGACGCTGATGGACCTCTGGTATCATACCGCCATGTGGCGTCTGCCTCACAGCCGGGTCTGGACCACACTGGGAGGCACTGAAACCTGAGAAAGATTCACTTTCACACAGTATCAAACGTTGATTTCTGATGATATACGGTAATAGAGTCTGCGGTTAGTGACACAAATATTTTAAGAGCTCAACATCGAGTGATTTATCATCCAGAATGACAAACATTCAGATCTGCCTAAACGATTTTTACAGAGAAAATTTGTTTGGTAGGGTTTTTTAAATAACTATCATGTTGATGACAATTATTTAATAATTTTCTTAAACTCTTGTTAGTTTTTTTTTTAGGAGGTACACAACTAAAATGTTTCTTTTTTTTTCTTAATTCTTAATTACTACACCACCTTGTAGTATGGTCAGGCAATTATCATGTTGTTTATCATTTATCGGGATTAATGTCCTATTGTTATTATAATTTAGGTTTACTGTTGACACGGTAAATTCCAGATAATGTTCAAAACCTCAAGACTGTCCGTATTGTTGAGATTAATAGCTTTGCAATTTTCCACTGTTTATAAATTGCACTTCTTTATGTCCTAAAGATGCACATTACAGTTAGGAAGGTTATTCAAGAGAAGTATTTGTGTTTGTGGGGCCATAAAGTTATCTAAAAAAGAAGTATTAAATATTTGTCACTTTTATATTTATCACAATGGTACCACAAAATAATGTGACAAACATTACTTCCATTTTGCTCACCCCTACCTTGTAGCACTCAGTTTGTGCTTCTAAGCATAATTTAACAATGCAAAATTGTGAAATATCATAAAAAAACAAACGCCAGAAAGCTTCTGAAAAATCCTTGACAAAACTGTCACTACTATAAAAATTGTCTTATTAAATCATCATAACAAAACAGCTTTGCAGGAGGTGCCAAGGGTCACAGTACCATAAAAACAAAATGTTACATAAGCAGAAAATCAATTTGTTTGCTTTATTCTGAAGAACTAAAAGATAATCACAAAAATCTGGTTGAAAAGTGTAGATGGTTGTTATTAGATAATGCTTAGTCAATTTTCTTTTTTTTTCTTTTTACCCCAAAACGATTTGGAATACAGAATATAGAACAGAAAATAAAAATATTTCTACAGAATATTTTAAATAGTGGTGGGACTCAATATTTTATACCAAGTTAATTGTGGGCTCTGTAATCAATCAATCATAATCACATTTTAATCAAAAACCATATATCAACAACAAACATTTGAGCTCAAAAACCCTTTTTTCTGCTTAGTTTTTGAATAGATATGTGAGCCCAACACAAAGATATTCATTGTTTTTAATCTATTATTTAGGTTATTCAACCATCAGATTGGTCCTAAGTTCAGCTCCAACCATTCAGCTTTGAAGTGTTTCAGTAACTCCTGATTCATGGAACTAGAAATGTGGACTGTGGACACCGACGTTAGCGCTGGGGTCGTCTGTGCTGTTGTTACATGTTTGGCATTGAGATGCCAATTTAGGCTTGAATAGCTTCAGTGATAAGTTAACTGCTTTTAGCACAACTTGAGCACAGTAACAGTCTTTTCCAACGTCCGATCAGATAGTTCTGAAACAATAATTCAAACCCAGTGGACCAAGAAATGGCTCTGTTGTATTTGTGGATGTCGCTTGTGTGTCAGATTAAGGAACTTACCAGAAATGCATGAATACAAAAGTTCCAGCTAAGCAATTAATTGTGCTAAAAAAAATGTATGCGTTAAAATGTAATTAATCAAAATTAACGCATTAATTAGAAATTATACTTTTATGTCATACAATGTGAAATAAACAGTTTTTCTGAGGGGAGTTTCGCTGTCTAGATGTTGAATAATTTTCCCACAGTGTAACTGAATTAATCATCTAATTAACCCATTAAAAGTTTCTCTTTTGACATCCATAAATTTGATTACAAGAATATAATCGCATTTGGTATTGAAATACAATTTGCATAAATTTTATGTCCAAAATTAAACATTTTTTTTACTCTCTACTTTTTCCTTCACTTCCATTTCTACCTCACCATTCAGAACTTGTAGCTGTTCGGAAATGATCCCAAAAACCTAACAGTGAAGCAGCTGTTAGTCCTGTCGACTCGTAGCCGGGAGGTTGTGGGTTCAAATCCCAGCTAGGGCCTTTCCACATGCAGTGTGGATGTTCTCGCTGTAGGATCAGAGAATGAATGGACTGTCCTTTACCTACAGCATCTATGGAAACGGAAGCCAACACTTGTTAAACAAACTCCTGAGAGGTTGCAGGTCACTAAAAAGGTCTGAGGAAAACAAGTTTTGCCCCTCCATGTGTTTGCTGCTGGCTGAACGAGCATTCATAACGAGCGCTGCCGTTGTTTCCGCTATAAGGAGGCATGGATCTGAAAAGCATTCCACTGATTCTCTGATCAGTCAGATTGTGCCAACAAAGAGATGAATCAGTGATAAACAGCCAGCGGACGCGCAACAGGTGGATAATCTATGTGTGTGTTTGTGTGTGTGGAAGCCAGAAGAGCACCAGAGAGGAGTTATCAGTTCTCCATTTCTGTCGTCTATGTGGTGAACCGTGAAGAGCACGCCTGTCGCATTCCCCCGAAACCCGCTCGGTTCATCCTCCATTCAGATCTTGGTTTATTCAGCTAATTAGCGTGGATTAGCTTCTCTTTGACGGAACGGGGGAAAATGTACGTGATTGGATCAGTTAAGCTTTTTGATATTCATAACTCGTTCTTGCCACTTTATTTTACAAATCCCAGAGGATTTCGTCACAGAGCTTCATTTCCTCTACTGAGTTCCTCTTTTCTGTTCTGTTCTCCACTCTTCCATGTCTGGTCTGTTGGCTAAGGGTCTGTGTGGCATCTCATTGGCTCGCCTTTCATGTTTCATATCTGATAATTTACCTCTAAAAACGTTGAGCCACAGACCAAATTGTAACTGGTTGACTAAGTTGCCAGATGCGAGCAGGACCTGTCCACCCAATGTGCCACTGCTTCAGTTCAGCTGCGTTTCTAATAACCATGTCATTGCTCAATTTCAAAAGTAAATTTGCTTCATGGAAACACAGCAATTTTGAATAAACTCAATGTTTTGCTGCTAGAATGAGGTGATTTTCTTTTTATTTATAAATTTTTTGGTGGTATCTAAATTGGTCTATTTAGCAAGACTGCAATGGAAACACTCTTTTTTTTTTTTTTGCATCACACAAGTCACATGATCAACAACCAGGTGTTGCCACTGGCGCGAACCAGAAAGAAGACGACGACAGGAAGTAGTTGGAGGATCACGGCGGCGCCTTTTCTTAATCATTTATCCATGAACAAACTTATTCAAATGCAATTTTAACTGTGGTTCTTGTTTTATAACTACACCGCAATTGCAAAATTGTGGGTATTTTCCGACGTTAGCAGAACATTACGAACTTTTGCGCACATTTGTAAAGGAAACACAGCTACAAACGAGAACCACCATGTCATTAGTCTCAACAACTTTAACCGAAAACCATTTCTAGTCTGTATTTCACTTCTTCTGACTCTTTTCCACCATTGGTTGGAGTTAATGATGGTGCTCCCAGCAGCAGCTCAGTAAAGTTTCTCTTTTAAAAAACGTGCACTTCTAAAATGCCAGCCGTTTTAATTGTTCAGAGGTGACTGCATGCAAGATAATGTGAGCTATAACTCCCAGGACGTTACACGTATACCAGCAATATGGAGCATGCAGCTCCTCACCGTCCTAATAAGCCGAGCCTGTCTTCTCTGAGTGTGGCAGGTTTGTCAGATCCCCACTTTTGAAGGTCCTGGAGTCAGGCGTACCTGACAGAAGCTTTTGATTATTGTGGATGGCTGCAACATGAAACAAAAAGCATCTTATAGATATTTTCCTGTCAGCATCAAGTCTCTGCCTCTGCTCATTCTTTGATCTACTTTACTGTTGCAGAGATGGTGGTGGTGGGGGTGATAAAAATAAAAGTATAAACTGGCTTTAAAGAAATTATGTTGGCATGCACATTTGAAAATGCTTCTTTAGTTAGAGTAGATCCAGTTGTCCGGTGAAGGGTCTTACTGTTATGGAGAGCCATTTCACACTTGTGTTACTGTTTCTCTGTGAAGAAACCAACACAAAGTAGAGGATCACTGCATTGCAGATAAAATTATGGAGCATGGTTTTCAACATTTTTGAAACTGAACAGGGTGTCCTATCTCAAAAATGACACTCAAATGACACAAACAGAGGCTGACTTGTGTTCAGCCTGTTTGTCACTACTTTGTAGAATCACCTCAATTCAAAAACAGCGCAAAAATTCAACAACACCGTTCACAACTCCTCCTTCTGTTCACTGATTGGCCTGAATGAAATGCACTGGCAGAGAAATAAAGGTGAATGGGATAAATTCCAGACGGAGCACTGAGGGGAGATGAGAATGGGGCTGAATGGGAGTGGAAGGCGATGGCTAGGTTAGCTCGTGGTAGCGCCGTGGTTGAATGATGAATATAAATCATGTAACTGTTTACATCAATCATGGCTATGACTTTTACTGACTTATTTTAATTTCTTATGTAGCAAAACATTAGCGGGATATTTACAAAAAATGTGTGCACATTTGTAATGAATTCACAGCTAGTGATGGGAAAATTAGCAGATGCGTTTATGATCACTGCAGAACACTGGATTTTATTCAGCATGCTTCCAATGATCAAATAAATGCATGGCTGTGAAAGACGAGTAACATGAGAGGAGTATTGACTTCAGGAACAAAATTGGAATTGATTTGGTGAGCGGGCCAGAGATGGTTTACATTTCCTGCAGCGAATTGTTATGCTGGTGCTCCACGTCAACCTCTGGCCCAATTTGCCTCTCATTATTCTTCCAAACAAGCACGCTTGGCCCCCAGGTTTGAAACGAGGAAGACTTAAGACGGTTAAAAAATCTTAATTGATGAAGCAGAATGTGATGCAGAGGTCCATCTCTGCCACATTCTCTTCTCATCAAAAATAATACCCTGTCTGGTAGGAGCAAGAGGAGACGGCAAACTGTTCCAGCTTTGGTAAAAGGAGAAAATCAGAATATGAAATTAAAAAGGCCAGTATGCTCATATTTCAACACTCAAAGATTGAAAAATAAACTGTAACACTCGAGGTCTTGACGTATTTCTCTGTGCCGCAGAATGGAAGAGCCAAAAGGTCCATGGAAGTTTAATAATAATAATAATAATAATAATAATAATTGGTCCAAACGACAGGTTTTCTACATCTAAATTCATTTTCAGAAGTTTGGTTAAAGTCCAATTGTAGACATATTTTAGTCATGCTTGATTGAGAGAGCTGAGCTCAATGCATCTAAATTAACACATCATCTCTAGGTGAACCTCATAACCATATCCTTAAAGGGGCAGTATGATGTAAATTCTGAGGTTTTTTATGTCATGTTAAAATGTTATTCCCTCATTATAAACATACCTGGGGTGTTGCCTTGAATCTTTAATGCAAAGAATGTCTGTTAGAGAGGAGCCATGTTGTGATGACCTGAAGGCGGAGTGTTGGGAAGAGTAGGAGCTTCTTAAAGAGACAGAGGCCCAATTTCAAGCCTTTAAGTTGTGAAGTCAAATTTCTTTTCAGTCGTATTTGATACATGTATCATTTTATAACAACTGAATCTAATATTGTTACTTGATGGTGCCGTTTTGTGATGCACAATGTGCCAGGAAAACACATTCTGTTTTCTGCAAATATTACTGCGATATTCCAACTGACGGATAAATAAAATTTGTTATTTCAAATAACGCCGTCTTTGAATGCATGTTTCAATTATTCTATTTTTTGGTACGATTCACACTGCAGCTGAAAAGTATTCACAACTGTTGCGAAATACTTGTAGTATGAAATATACGTTTTAGTACTTATTACAACTGTATTAAATGTCTATGTTTACTCACAATTACACGCAAATGCTTAGGAAGGGCGTCTCCAACCTTTACAGTCCAAAAAGCCATTTTTACTTTCAGTTCAGGCAAATAGAAGTCACTTGCAGCCACTAATTTTACATAAAACATTTTGTTTAAAAAAATGTCTTCCGTGGGAAATGTGTGGTCATTTTTAAAGAGCCGCCATTTCATTAGTATTTTTGAGGTCTTAAAGAAAAACATAAAACGTTTTCAAAAAGAGGATGGACATAATTCTATGGGATGGCGAAATTTGTGGAACATGATGTGAAAGAAAAACAACACATAGTTTCCAACCTAATGAAAAAAGAATTTTTTTTTCAAAAATGCAGGGAATTTAATGCGGTTATTCCATTTAAAAGAAACTGACAGGCTCTGTAAAAACACCCCCTGTTTTGTGTTCAGTCCCAGCAGAGTCCCATTTCTCAAACCAAACCACTTTCCATCAAATATTATGATATAATCCCATCCAATTCAAACCCCCTGATTCATCTCAGCGCAGGTCCAGTCTTTGGAAGTGATGTGACGTTTTTGCAGATGTTGAGTCTAATTTTCCCAGAGTGTTATTGTATTTGCAGAAGATATTCTTATTAACATGATAGGAAGACCTGGCGATGACAGGCTTATGAGTGTTTGAAAACCGCGGGGATGAACATTATTAGGAGGTGGGGCAACAGGCAGATGTCAGATGTAATAAGCTAATTGTTTTTGTTTTAATTTTGTGTGAAAGGGCATATTTATGTCTGAAAATCTGATTTCCCCTCAGGCCCCCATCACTGCTTTCCGTTCTTTCAAAATAACAAATCAAAC
Source organism: Brachyrhaphis roseni (assembly GCA_903066815.1). Lineage (NCBI taxonomy): Eukaryota > Metazoa > Chordata > Actinopteri > Cyprinodontiformes > Poeciliidae > Brachyrhaphis > Brachyrhaphis roseni. Next base: position 69,247 of record CAEFZY010049056.1, read on the forward strand.
GCTCACTAAAACAGACGCAGAGTGAAATTTATAGCAGTAACTTCAAGTCAAACAAGGTTTGACATTAAGTTTCTTCCTCCAAAGAAAGAATCTGTCGGGGGAAAAAAAAAACATTTACACAATGTCACGGCGAAAAAATATAAAAGAAAGAAAAACAGGCTGAAAGGATGACTGTGGAGCTTTGGATGACAAAATGCTGCCTGTCTGAGGTAACAGTGATGTGCTAAGAAAGGAAAATGTAGCTCCAGTAATTGAATAAAGATTCTTTACATCAAACTGAGGTTTTGGAAAGAAACATGAGTGTGTGATGTAGGCAAGACGACGCAAAGCAGTGCTTACAGAGGACGCTCTCTGAAAGCAAGGCGGCCTCTCACTCGTCTGATAGATGAGCATTCTGGGAAACATCATTGTGAACTCCCTGTGCTCTCCGGAGGATTTATTAGCATCCCATTATGTTCATCTTATAGCAGCAGTCTCTCTTGTACACTCCTGGCAGGCAGCTGAGTGATTATGGCTTGCTGTTGCTTTGGAGCATTTCCCAATGTGAGTGTTTGGGCTGAGTTCCAAATCACTGCGTATGATTTCCTTTTTTTTTTTGGTGTACTAAATATCTGATACCAATGTAGGTTGACACAAGTTTAGCTGCTGCATATAGAAGGTATGAAAACTCTGTATTCGTTCAGAACTGCCAAGTTTGTTTCTGAGTTAGAATCATAGAGGAAGGGTCATGGTCAAGTATTCATGCTCCTCTTACATTTTGTCAGATTTTAACCACAAACTTCTGTCAAAGACCAACTCCAGGCTACAGAAATGTGGTTTGCTTTCATACAGTTAGATAAACAAAAAACGCTAAACATTTTAACATTTAGCTAAAGTGCGAAGCTAAAAGATTTGCTCCGCTTTTTAGCCGATTACAGCAGTGCCCACCGCTTTAAAACGGCAACAAATCACCCTAAGAAGTAACTAGTTGTAAACAGAATCCACTTCTCGTGTGAAGGCCTCAGTGGTTGATCAGAGAATACTAGTGAGCAAACAGCATCGTGAAGACCAAAGAACACAGCAGACAGCTCAGGACTAAAAATGGTGGTAAGAAGTCCATTTTATAGTCTGTAGAGAGCATAGGTGCTCTGGTCAGATTAAACTAAAACTGAAAATGTATGGATGAAAGCTAACTGTGTTCACTGAGGTTCAGTTTGTAGAGCAGGCACCGCATACAGAGGCTGTAGTCGGCGATGCGCTTGTCCCGGGTTTGATTCCTTGGTCTTGGGTCATTTGCTGCATGCCTTCCTCTTCTCTCTCCACCCTGAAAAAAAATCTAAGAAAAAAACCCTAAATCTCTGTTCATCACCCCACCTTGAATTAGAGTGGTGGCAGAATCATGCTACGAGCTTTCCATCTGGACTGAACTGCTGCCATTTTGTAAAGACTTTGTGCAGCTAAGTCTGGAGATACAGTATGCTAAGCTAACAGCAAAAAAAAAAATTAACTCATCGACTGAATTTAAAAGTGCGCCACTCTTTTCATGTTTGTGTTTAACTTTTATAAATCAAATTAGATACTTTTAAAAATGTATCTACTATCCCAGAAATCAGATATTTGATCTCATTGTTCATATTTAGTTTTTCATATTTTTGAATCATATCCAGAAACAAATCTTTCAGTCTGTTGCTTCAACTTAAAATCCTATCACACATCAGATTTGCTTTTAGTGTCTGACGGATGAAGATATGTCTAAAAAAAAATAACATGTCATTTTTTGCTATTCTGTCTCCTACTGTAGCACACATGGTGTGATTTACAGACTTCCTCAGATGTATTGACCATTAAAAAAAAATTAAAAGTCTGCAGCAACTTTAAAACACACACACACCTTAGATATATTCCACTGCGAATGTCGCAGAGAGGCAGTAATGACGGTAATTTCATGCTCTCCTGTAGAAACGCTCTGCCGGCTCTGATGTTGATTCATTTCCTCTGGCCTGTCGAGTGTTTGGAGCGAGCTGACACGGCCGGGACCGCTCCCCCTTTTGTTCTTCTGCCTTCACTGCTTCCAGCTCAAGGTTGGCTGGTCTTGCAGTCAGGTGGAGTTCAGCTTGGTCAGTTCTAACAAACACAATATAAACCCCACCCAATTCCAAAAAAACCCCCAAAAAACAACAGAACCAGCCCAAAGCTCAACCTCTAATGAAACCTGAGTCAATAGCACTTCAGTGTCAGGTTTTTCTGTGGCGCCATGTCCGTTTAAATCATGATGTTGCCCTGGGATTTCTGGTGACACTTGATTAGCCAATGACTAATTATTGATGATGTCGTATTTGACGGATTCTAGACATCTCAAAAATAAATTAACTAATAAGATAAGTGCAACAGCAAGGAATTTTATTAAAAGTTTTCTGCTTTTCTGTCACAAAATAACTATTTCGAAAGAATTTTCCTCAGATTTTTCTAAAAACAGCAAATGTTGTGAAAACTCACCCCCCCCAATTTTTTTTATTAATTGTGTTCAAAATCCACCCAGTCTGGCAACACGGACCTCGGTTCTGATGGAGCCGCCGCTATCCTCTAGCTTTGTTGAAGTAACTTGAGATGTTACTTCAACAAAATGACATTTGTTGAAGTAACATCTAAGTGGTTTTAAACTCCAATCTGTTCTGTTCAGTTATTATTAAGCATATTATTTAATCTGTTCTGTAATCTGAACGTCACACACCGTAACCAGGCCTCTCTCTGTCGCCACACCGTTCACACACGCCCTTTAAAATTGTCACTTGCTCCATCACACTCCTAAGAATATTCTAGCGCAGTCTGAATCGGGGGCAGTCTCTGTGCCATAGTGTGAATCAGGATCAGCCTTCTGTGATGATCGTATCTGAATCATCCACTTTTTAACAGGAAAAATAAATAAATAAATCTTGGAATGTGGGATGCATCATTTCAGAGTCACAAAGCTTCTGGCCGTCTCTCTGCTGTTCTGTCACCGAGCTATTGCACTTGTCACCATGGAGACCAGCATTTTATTCCCCCAAAATTTTCTTGCATTTTAAAACTCTCCGCTTCCTGTTAAAATGATCTGCCACCCCTCCAGAAAAATAATAAAAAAATCAGGTTGCAACACGCTGGCGCCCCTTTTTACCCCTCTTTAGCTCCCCTCCTCACTCCTGTGCAGATCTGGGAGAAGGAAGAGGAGGAGATGATGGGCTTTGAGAATACTTAATGACTTCGGTATTACCCTTTCAGGCGGCTTCATTTCGGATGAGATCTTGGTAACCCCTGCAGGCAGATGGCACATATTTCGCACATTGTTGCACGTCTGGTGTGACAAATAGCGCGCCTCTCACCTTGGGGCATTGTTGACTCCTCACAGGAGGGCTGTTTGTTATTAAAAACGCAGTTCAGATGAGCTTGACACTTCCCAGCACAAATTATGCCTTCTCTGTGATAGAAATGTATCATTGGCAGGTCCTGGGTGATATTATATCCCTTTGCCCTATTGCCCCCTCCAAACCCCCCGTCCAAGTGAGGGAATCATAATAACAGGAGAATTGATTAGACGTGAACCGCAGAGTAGCAGTCAGGAATGTGTTTACTGTAGTCTCCCTCCAGTCTAAATGCCAAGGATCAGCTCCCAGCAGACACTCCTCTGCCCCATGAATGATTAATGAGTCAGAGTGCCTCTGTAGCCGGCCACACAAATACATTTTCCACTTAGGTCAGCGGCATCTCACCGTTTTTCACCCAGACATTGATGCCTTAAATTTGGGGGTTTTCTTTTATGAAACCTTGATTCCCAAAAGTCTGCAGAGCTGCTAGTTTGTCAGGAAGTGCTGTCAGCAGGTTAGCTGTGCTGCACATTGTGCTAAAAGGTGTCGCTGTACTTTGAGATAAAAAAATTAACGCCCAGTTAACAAATGTCTCAAACTGAGCTCGAGCTAGCTAGAAAATGTCAAAACAAAAGTAACTTTTTTTTTGTTTATCCTATGGTACAAAGACAAAAAGTCCGAAAATAATATTAGCTAAGCTAGCTAGAAGCTAGGCGAAGTAGAAGCTAGCTAATGCGGGTGGTTCATGTTTCAAAGCTTTTGTGTAAGGCAGCATTTTGTCACATGGTACAAACTGCAACTATGGAATATTAAAAAATATATGTACTTATGTTACTTACAATTTATAAGGGAATTAAATACCAGTGAAAAACACGGATTATTTTGGTTTTCAGTCATTCTGGTGGAGATTTGCTTCTGTCATGTCAGATGACCCAGTTTGTGCTTAGCTTTAGATGTCAAATCAAAGAGCTCACCTCTGACTTTGGAATACTTTTGTTTTAAAACCTAAACCTTTAAAATGGCGTCATGCCATGTTAAAACGTGATGCACTAGCATGTCTCGTGCTTGTTGCTAGCTGTGACATTTTTCTGTCTCCTAATCAATGGACTGTGAACGGTACCGTCCTCCTTACCCTACGGTACCGTCTCATGGCAGCTGCAGGTGTCCAGAAATAGTTTGGTGCTTGTTGGTTTTATGGACCACTTTTACAATGGAACCGCACTACTCTCTTCCATACCACTCAGGGGAAACAATGACAGGTTATGCTACCAGGTCAAACACAAATAACTGTGAAATTGCAAAGTTACGTAAAGAAGGGCTGAGTTGACCAGCCCTCTTTTGTACTGATACATTTTGTTTGGCTTATTGTTCTCTTTAAAGACAAAACCTTTCAGAGAGAAAACTTGAGTAGTCAAGTTTTCTCTTGGTCGAATCTTTAACATGCCATGTTTGATTCCCTTTTCAGCTTTACTACCATAAACTCTAATGTTTACCATGTTAATTGAGGCTTTTCCAGTTTGAAAAGTTATTCCTGGCTTTTTCGGATCTCTGAATGTCACAAAGTCTGACCTTGGGTTTAATTTGTTGGGTTATCCTGGGAAGACGCAGTTGCAAGATGGAACAGCTGTTGCTCAAAAATGTTTTCCAGTTGTAAACAGTCTTCCTTGCTTTAGTATAATGGAATTGAAATAATTTGCTTACCTCATCATCATTTCCAGATTAATGGACAGCAACAATCGATTATCGATGATCACTGTGTAGCAAAACTTACAGTAGTTGGTTTGAAAAGGCCAGATCATCAAACCAGCTTTACAGCGAGTTCCTCCTCGTTGTAAAGCTGGTGCTGCAGACTTCTCTCCAATAAGTCAACATAAGAGGAAAGTGTCATCCAAGCAATCAAATGCTATCAGTGTTTCCAAGGCGACCAAAACTGACCACCTTTGTAACACAATATCAGCCATATATTGGCTATTTTCTAACATTCAGCTCAGCCCCCGGGAACTTGGACAAATTACCTGAATCAAAAACAATATAATGACATAGAAATGTATTTATAGAGATATTTTTCATGTCGTTATTAGCGCTAATTTGCCACAGATCGGCAAGGAGATTGTTAGTGTGCGACGCTAAACATGAGACTTTACCAGAGAGGTCTGATCTGAAAACTGCTGCGGCTTTGTGAAGCTAATGTATGAAACGCAGGGCAGCAAATGAAAATCAACCTGGCCTTGTTCTGCCTCCCGATTGTTTGTGTAAATAATACGCCGACAAAGTACAAATATTTTATATAGCTGGTGACAAAATCAATACTACATGAAGAGAGTTAATGACACGGAACTGAACGAACTCCCCAACCGAACGAAATCCTGCACTTCCAGCGGTTTACACTGTGTGATTTAAGGATTTTCCTCACAGATGCAGCATGGAGAGAGTCCAGTGTAACAACAACAGTAGTCCAAAGTGTAACCCTCCACATGCTGTGTAAAGCTTTAGAAACAGACAGATGTAGAACAACAGAAGCAGAAATAACCTAAAATGCAGATATTGATCAAGAGTTAGTTTATGCAATCGTAATGACTTATTAACAGAAAGGTAACCCTAAAGTTCAGTAAGTTCATAATCGAATGGATGTTTAAAACCTTTAAGTAAAATAAATAAATAAATAAGGCCTCAAGACTCTCTGTGGTCTTGAGGCCTGGCTTCAAAATAAATAAATAAATAAGGCCTCAAGACTCTCTGTGGTCTTGAGGCCTGGCTTCAAGACAGGCCTCAAGGTCTTGAAGCCTTGAGGCCTGGTCTTGACCTCAGGTACTACATGACCTGAGGTCATGTAGTACCTGAGGTCATGTAGTACCTCAGGTCATGTAGTACCTGAGGTACTACATGACCTCAGGTAGTACCTGGAGTACTACCTGAGGTCATGCAGACAGAACACATTTACTCGTCTCATAGTTGGTAAATGTGGCGAGGAACCAATCAGATGAAAAGATTCCCATAGTAATGTAACATTTTCACCAAAGCTAAAGTTCTTTTGCGTCTGTGTTGCCATGAAATGGACCGGCGACCTGTCCAAGGTGAACCAGGCCTCTCGCCCCGAAACAATTGGAGATAGGCAGTTATAGTCTGTGTGAACCTGGCTCTCCTTCTAACTGGGTCACAGAAATGGTTTGGTTTTATGGAGGATGTTGGACAAACCAGCCAGATCTGCCAGGTAGGTTGAAAACCTTACCATGGTTTCCATGACAACACACAGCACCAATATTGTCAGTTTATGTCAATGTCAAATTTATGTATGTAACACATTTGACAAAAGACAGTTGACCAAAGTGCTTTACAAGGACACCAACCATTGCAGCAATATTTAAACTGTAATATAAATAAATTAAAAAAACAGAACAGCTAAGATTTCCAAGACCTATTTAGTATGTCAATCAGTCAAAGGCCAAGGAAAAGAGAACCATTTTTAAAATATAGAATTTACTTCATATTGATAACTATAAGTATGTTTATGTCAGTGAGACTTTATTGCACAGGCCAATCAAAAGCAGTTTTTTATTGATGGTTGCGGTTTTGAAGTTTCAGCCATTTCCATTCAGAATGTGGGGGGAAAATCACACACCCAGTATAATATATATTTTTTCTATTCCTGTGAGCACCAGTCAGGCTTGTTACTGACGTTTTGGCATGACGCCATCTAAACTGACAAAACATGGTCAAATTCTTAATATTGAGAAAATGGAGGGGGGAAAGTACCAAGTTACAATTGTTTTTAATATCAAACACTTTCTAGGGAGAAGTTTAAGGAAATGGTGATGACCCAAAGGATTTCCATGAACTCAGTTGCCCTTAAAGGTGCTTGGCATTGTATGCCTTTATAAAGGGTTTTAGTTTGTAACATTTTTGTGTTGCTCATACTAACTTTTTTGGAAAAAGGCAGTGACTCCTTTAAATAATATGTTCTACAAAGTCCTTTTCTCTGTTTTCAATTTCTCTCATCTGCATAACTGATGGTTCTCTAAAGGGAAAGCATTATGTACTTTTTAATGTACTGTGTTGATATTAGGCCTCTGTCTCTTTAAGAAAGGTCTGCTCTCCCTGAAACTCCGTCTTCAGGAAGTCATCATGACATGGCCCTTCTACGAACCCTTCAACTACGTTTTTACCAGCATTTCACTGAGAAGTAGCTTGCATAATGAGCTCAGCAGATGCTCAGTTTCGCCAGTTGTTTAATTGCTGTTGGCTAGTCTGAAGGAGCTGAGTGGAGGAGCAGTGTGGGACGGAGGGGTGCGCTGTGAGGCAGCAGCTTGGAAACTGCATCTCAGGGGAGGAGTTTCGTCCTCGAAAGCGGGGCTAGGTACACTAGGTCATTTTGCACAGCTGGATGGTTGCCATGGAGATGAAAGGATTTCTCAAACATGCATGAAAGAATCAAAGCAACACTCCAGGGATGTGGGAGTGACATTGTAACATGATGCAAAGCTCAAAAAAGTGGATTTTACCTAATTCTGCCCCTTTAAAGCAGAAAGTGCTTCAACCAGACTTATTTAAGAAAAAAGACAAAACACACAAGGAGGTGGTGGGCTCATTGTCCCGTTTCTTGTGGAAGAGCACTCACAGAAAAACGGTGATAAATCCAATCCAATTCCCAAGTCTTTTATAAGATTACCTGTTGACTGACAGCCAAACATGCATCACCGCTCACAAACACTCACTGCAGGTTATGCTTCCACATGTGTTTGCATAAATTTTTAATCACGGCTGCCCCTCTCACCCAGTAGCAGGATGAGCGTACCTCCTGTAGCTTCAGAAACCGGCAGCCCCCCCACCAACCCCTCCTTCCTCACCACCAACCCACGCACCCCCACCCCCCCAGCACTCCACCTTGATGAATAAGTAAACACATTGAACCAGGCAGAGAAGCAAGTCGGTGAAATTCCCAGCTGGAGGCAGGAAGATTTGCTTTCTTCTGGAGGAAATGTTGTTTACTTGTTGAAGATTTCGCTGCTTACTTTCTGTGAACTCTATTAACATTTTCCTTAGAGTCTGGATCCACGCATCAGCTTTAATTCTGCTCTGGAGATTGCATTACACAGCCTCAATCTTACATGGAGCAACTGTTATTAAAGTATGTGAAGAACAATTTGCCTCGGTCTTGACTGCTGGCAAACATATATATATTGTATATATATATATATATATATATATATATATATATATACAATTCTTAAAATTGTACTCAGTCATAGCAGCCCTTCTTCAACATACTTTTACTCAACTAAAGGTAAAAAGTAGCTATTTACACTAGCAAATGTAACTGCTTACTACCCCCATAGTAAGAAAGAACACATCTCTCTGGGCAAATGTGACAGAATCCAAATCACCCGATCAGCCCTTATACGGCAAGACGGTCTAAATTAACTCAAACTTTCTGCCGGAATTTAACAGCAATAAAATTAAACTACCATATACTTATCTATAGTGGACGACCAAAGATAACCCAAAGCTAGCTAAGCTGCCCAGTCAGTGAAAACTAACAGCAAGCCTTCTATACCTCTAATAGCCACCAACAAACAAATAAATACTGAATTAATACTCTACCTGATGTTGTCTCTAAGAATAATGCGCAAGAACCGTGTCTTCTTTTCAAAATAGCAACTTAAAATCCGGACGAGCCCAACGAACACAGTGAACGCAGCCTGATTAAGAAACATAACAATAATGGCGGTTGAATTTTTGAAATTCTGTTAAAGTGACGCTGATTGGCTGCCTGCCACAGGACTGGACTTCTGATTGGTGCGTCTCATCTTCCTCTTTTTCTTGGCGGATATTCAGAGGAGCATACTGCCACCTACTGTACATGTTCAACCCCACAGCCCCCCATATTTTATTTTTTTACAAAAATGCTTTATCGTCCTGATTTTCTCCTTATGGTCTTTTGTTTCTAACATTCATTTTAAACTATTCTTTCCGTATTTTTCTTACTTTCCCCCTATTCTCCTTTAGTTGCATAAAACACTTCTGACTGGTGCTTTTTCTTTGACATTTTTATTACCGGTAGTTAATTACTAAACAGCAAGACATTTTCAACAAGTAATCCTTGTCCTTGTTTGGTTACTGATGGAATCAGTAAATCAAATACAGAATGGTCTATAGGAAGTTTAGTTTAGCTGGATAATAATGTTTGTTCCAGTGGTAGACTGTCTGATATGAATTAAATTCCAGGATTGACGAGGACTTAGAGCTAAGAACTATCTTTTAAGTGTAGGTCCTCAGATTGAGCTTTTTCTATATTTTAGGTACAACTTTACTATATCAAATTATAACTGCTTATTTGTTTCCAATTAATTGTAATTAGATATACTATTCGTGGCCATATTTTCCCCACTAATAAATGTACAGTGACAACAAAATGTATGGCTAATAAAAAACATTTTCACTTAAGTATTTCACAAAATACAAAGTGTTTAAAAAGCACACTGAAACAGAACAAAACAACTGATTCAGCTTTGTATTTTTGTTGACATCACAAGTAGTATAAAAATCAAGCTGCTGTGTTTGAACCACAATTTCTTTTTACAGTAATTTACTGTGTCCAGGAAATCCCTGTATGTTGTTAATAGTGACCCACAGATGCATGTTTCATAGCCATTACTTGTGATTTAAAGCTAAGAATAACAAAGTTTATCAGTGATTTTTGAGAAGTGGGACAAAATGGGTATACAACACCCCCCCCCTCCCAAATTTAATTATTCCTCAAGCTTATGTATACAAATATGACAAATAATGTTTAGGAATTGTAAAGATGCTAAGGTGCAGGCTCCCAGTGGCAACATTTTTTTGAAAATGAAATTTTTAATGGACCCAACCCAGAAAGTTGTCATCTACATCTGACAAAAATTAATATGAAATTATTTTTAATGACCCTATAAGTAATATTTTTACTCAGGTTTACAGACAAATGCTTTTCAAGAAACAAAATAAATATTATTTTAAACAAAAAACAACATAAAGTCCATCTGAAGGTGCATGACGGAGTTGATTCAGAACTGAAGGTGGTGACAAACTAGAGAGTAAAATGAAATAAAAGGGATTTTAAAGACACCATCCATCTGCTACAATGTTTAAAATAAAAAATATTCAGCAAACACCAGGAAAACATACATTGTTGTGCTCACATGGCCCAGGTTAATTTAGTCTGATATTTGAAAAAAATTGTGTGTATATTTTATTCAAATTTTGTGCTTTATCCATAGGACCTGTTTTGTCCCTCTTCTCAAGAATCACTGTTATACATTTAGGAAAATTACTTCATTTATTATTTCAAGTTAGTGCAGTTGTATGCAAACCTAACAATAGATCTGACATGATCACATCTTAAAACCATAACTGATCACCAAATAAAACTGGAATGAACACATCAGTACACATCAGTTTTTAAATTAAAATGAGACAATTTCATCATGATCTCAATAAAAATATCCACAAATATATACGGAGGAACTTAAAACAGATGATAAATTCATAAAAATATGTACAGAGAAAATGAGATGCAGTACATATAAAGGCAAATCTGTATTTTTTTTTTTTTTACAGGTAATTACAAGATAAAATTACAATTTTAGTCTATTAAATAAAAAACTTGGTGAGAAAGCTTTTCAACATTGTTGTTTATTTTACAATGCAATTATTGCATTACGTTGATGCTGCCGCTGAAACCCTGACAGTTTTTAGTGTGATCAGTTGCCATCTTGTTTGCTCAGTCCAAGAAGAAAATGTTGTTGAATTGCGTCGCACAAAGCCTCTTCACTTCCTCTGGAATTCAAAAATGAAAACGGATAAGGTTGAAAACATGACAGCACATTCTGGTTAGAATACACAACTGTACTTCCTGCTGAAGGACATACCATTTACTTCGATCAGATTGGCGTTCTTTTGATTTAGGATCACATAGAGTTCTCTCTGGTCCGACTTCTTGCCGACAACCCAGTAGTCCGTCATAGCTTTTACTATGATTTCCTCATCTTCGTCAACCCTTCGGGGCAGATTGGCAGAAATCAGCATGAGGAGTAGTGTTTACATGCAGTAGTGTTTATTGTACTTTGTATACAAATAGATTTTTTGAGGCTTAAAGCAGCAGTATGTAACTTTGACTAGCAAACAGTTTTTTACATATTTGTTAAAACTGTCACTGTGTCATGACTGTATAACATGAGACTGATTATCTGTCTCCCTGTGACTTTACAGCCATCCACAGAAATACAGCAGTCAGATATAAGCAATCAGAGCCAGGAGGAGGGTCTTAGTTCTGTCAGTCAGCTTGTGTTCGCTTTGCTCAAGAGAAATGGAAGTCCTGTTTTAGACCGCCTTCAAGGGCAGAAGAGCTGGATGAGACATTTTAGCCTCAACCATGGCAGCACAATCTCTTTTTTTAAGAAGATGGCAATGAGGAGAACTGCAGCAGGGATGATGTGAGGTATTTTTTGACCATTTTCGTGCCCTTAGCAAAAGTCCTGCTGATTGGATTTGAACGTTTATGCTATTCTTTAAATTTTTAATAAAACTTGAAATGTAACGTATGGAAATGTATATTTCCAAAAACCCAAACAACTTTTTTTGTGAATGGTAACACAAAAGCTCACAACCCCTCCATATGACTTGCTGTGCGAGAAAAGTAGGTTTTGTTGTCCTTCAATATAATTTTCCATACATTTACATAGTTACCCCTGATACTGACCAAATGTATGTAAACTTGAATTTGAGGAAAGCAATAAAAAAATAAATTATCACCAGGTTTTCTGGCATTTTCCAAGTAGAAATAGTTTTGGGAATTCTAATGAGAAAAGTTTTCGACCAAGAAAAGTTTGGTCAAATTTAACGTCAAACAGTGAGGAAAAAATATGTTTGTGTCTATTTATTCAGTGTATGTAAACTTATGGTTTCAATTGTTTATGAAAAAAAAAAGAGCCTTTTCACCCTACAGCTCAAAATAAGGAATTGATGCCATTTCTGTAAAGTACACTGCAATTGTTTGTGGAATGTCTGCCTTTATTCCAAAAATGAAAGTTTAAAAACAAACTAAACCAAAATGATTACTGATACCATTTTATCAGTAATTTTGCAAAACTTGTAAAAACACACAACATAGAACCTTCAACTTGAAAATCTCTAAGAATGATGTGGCTCTTCTCTTACAGGCACAGAGCATTAAAAGGTTGAGTTTCTCCAACTGAACTAATCAATTGTATCTGCTCGGTGCTTTCAGGACGGAGCAGATTGGCAACATGCCACTAGGGAATAAAAACGCCACCTTGGAAATTTGTTTAATAAAGCTCCAGGATCTGCTGCTGTACCTCGCAAAGTCACAGTTGATGTCTCCCAGGATCTTCATGAGGTCAGGGTGGACCGAGGTCAGACACACACTGGCGGTTTTCCTCATGTGAATGGTGCTCTTCTCCGCCAGGTTCATGTGGTTAAAGTAGATGAACTTGAACTGAGGCTCCTTCTCCGGCCTACAGCAACAATATGGGAGATACACAAACAGGACAGGATGAACCAAAACAGCTGAAAGTGGGTTTTCTGCTGTTTTAGCAGCAGTTTGTCGTTCCTCTGAAACTGGGATCAATTTGTTTTATTCCAACAGGAAGTGGATCGCTGAGTGGAAGGCAGCAGGAGCCCAAATTCAGGATGGAGATGTGAATAATAGCTGAGGAATTTGGAACCTTATTATTTATTCAGCACATTCTTTACTAAGTTGATTACGAGGAGCCCATCGAATTGCCAGGGCCGGTCTAAGATTACGGATCTGGAGCTAACTGAAGGGGTCAAAGACACATGGACCGGGAAGCCAGTCCTTAGTGCTGCCTTGCTTGAGTTACCGTTTAAGAGCTGCCATGATGAGCTGCAGTAATGTTAAGAGTTCTTTCTGTGTCTGCCAACCAGGCAGAGTTAAAACATGATGACAGGCGATATTCAGAACTGGAATCACAAAGCCCTCGATTTAGCAACAGCATTCAAGTTAGAGCAGTTTGCCAACTTTGCTATTTACAGTAATTATTCCACAAAAAACATTTCTCCTGCCCTGATGGAGTCTTTTTGTATTTTTGCTAACAGGCTACAGAGGCAGTAGTACAAAATAATCACCTAACTGGTCAGTCTGAGGAAGAAAAAAGTAAAAAGCTGGTAAGTGTTTATGAAAGATGTGTGGGTGTGTGTGTAGGGTTAGTTATAAAGTTGTTATAAAAGTGCTGTACATATTAAACATAACTTAAAAGAAAGTTGACTTTGTAATTTAATGCCTTGAAATTGTGCCTCTGTCTCTTTAAGAAGCTCCTGTTCTTTCTGACACTGCCTTCAGCGCGTCATCACGTCAATACTCCTCCATGATGCCGTTTACAATGACCTACTGCTGTAAAGACTGTAGTTTGTCTGTCCCAACATTAGTGGGACAGATTTTGACCAGATGTGGATCACAGAATATCTACAGCAAACAATTGCTTTTCTTGCTTGCTACTATTATTACAACAATTTATTGTATTATTATTCAACAATGAAAAATGTTAAATGTGTCTTTAAAAGCCCAAAATGAATATAACATTCATAGTCTTCATTATTAGTATGCAAACATTCGACTGAGTTGTATTTGTGGATCCGAAAAGAAAAAGGCCAGTTTTAAGTCAACGTCGATTACTGGACACAGTTCATACATCACACTGAGGCTTCTGAGACGCTTTATAATAAGTTGTATGACTATTGTTATCCATTCTATGAGACACTAAAACCGCTGAGAAGAGGAGTGAAACTAAATCAAACTATGTTTGTACGGTGGAGGAAGCGAGAAGCTGGCACTGACCCAGATATCCTGCGGTTTATTGTGAACTGTTCACATATATCTGATGCCAGTAGAGTCAGCTGGGGGCCCACCAAGCCGTCCAGCTGCTCACAGAACTCCCTGGTCAGCTCCACATTGGCTGGGAAAAGATGGCAGAGGGAAGAAATTCAGTTGCCACAGGATAAAATGTCTTATTTCAGCTTAATATGAGGAAGAAGCTCATATAAGTCCATTAAAATAACAAAACAATAAATAATGGAGGCTTTAACTTACCACTGATCATAAAACAAGCAGCGGCGCTCATCGCCTGCAATGGGAAAAAAAAGAAAAAGGAAATCAGTGCAGAATCTAGGTCAAAAAGGTTGAAAATTCACACTAATCGGATGATAAGCATTGCTGGAAGTACTTCATTTTAAAATTGAGCCATGTAATCCAGAAAAATCCATCCATAGAGAAGGAAGAGATTTAATCCTACAGCTACCATGATAAACAAGAACCAAAATCCCCTCCATTACAGATTAGGTTAGAAAATCATCCTGATAATGAATGACCTGGTCACTGATACATTTATAATATGAGCGAGGATATGAATGGATCAACAGCAAAAAACAGAACAGAGTCAGGTTTGATTCCACACACCTTATAAACGATCAGATGCAGCTCCTCATATCCGTATTCTGCACTCACAAATATTTTGGGGAATCGGAATTTGGCCTCTGGATCTTTGAGGTTAGCAGGTCCTGTCAAAAACCTGAGGACATGTGGAGACAGGGGAGCGAGGACTGTGAGGTGGTTTGGAGTTTTACATGAGTTAAACGTTACACAATACATGTAGTGGTTTTGAAATGATGACATATTCAACACTCATTGTTCAGAGTCCAAAGCACGAGTCTTCAGCCGGAATATCAACAAGTCACAACAAAACAGTGAGGAAGGGAGCTAATGTTAGCGTATCACCGTCGTAAGCATAAATCCAGGCAAAGATCCTCAGAAGAGAGAGATGCCTGTCTAATCTATAAGTTTTGAGTGAAAAAATGTACCAGGTCAGATAGCCCCAACAAGTGAATGACAAAGAGACAATTTTTTTTAGATGAAGTCTTCACCATTGTGATTATGATTATTTGTGAACGAGCTTGGCTCGTTCACAAATAATATATTTTATTTGTATAATATTTGTAATAATCTATTATATATCGACATCTTTTTTTTCCCCCAAAAAAGTGAGTTTCGCAAAAAATAAAAAAATCTCTTTTTTGCCAAAATAGGTTTCAGGCAACAACAACAAAAAAAAATAATCACTTTTGGCAAAAAAAAAAAGACATGCTATTATTTTAGGAAGGTTGTGATACGAAGCTCGTTACTACAGATATTCTAATAATGAAACAGTACATTTTTAAGAACGCCACTATAACAATAAATTACGGTGATCCAGGAAATTGGTTGTTTCAATTGATCTACTAAAATGTCATCTTGGGGTGCATCAGTAAATTAGGCATGAATTCCTTACTTTTGGGAGATGAGAGGTAAAGATGTGTAAATAGGTTTTGAATAATGCCATATTTTTAGTACAGTAACATAATCCACCCATCCTCTGTCCAAACCTGCCTATACAGCAGCATCAAACACAGACTGCTGACAAACATGATGCAAAAATTCAGTTAGCATATCCAGTGCATGCCGTGATGCACGGGGATGACAGCAGCAGATAAATTCAAATGTTTTTTTTTTTTCTTACAGAGGACAGGATTAAAGAGAAGATGGAATTACCTCCCATAATGCAACAGATTTCCTGTGACTTCAGGCCTCAGAGGAGAGTCCCTGCCAGCCAACTGCAGCAGGAAACAGGAAAAACACAAAAAGGTTCAGTTTTAAAAAGTACAAGCCCACCAAAGTCATGTTATTGCAGAGAACATGAAAAACCGTTAAATGCTCAAGATCTGAATGCAGGATTGAAACATCCTGTGAAATAATCCTCATAAATTCATTCTATATGAATCCTGATTCGCTCTCTAAGGTGACTTGTGGAGTGTTTCATACCCTCGAACATTTAAAACATTTTGTCACTACACAACAACAAACTTCAACGTATTTTATTGGGATTTTAAAATTTTTTGGTGGAAGGAAAGCTTTATATGGATTGCAAAATTCCATATTTTGTTTTTCTATTTTGTTTTACCAACAAAAATAGAAAAGGTGCGTCATATATTTGCATTTAGATGGTCGGTCAATAGTTTGTAGAACAACTTTTTGCTGCAAACAAATGGAGGACAGATCTTGACATAACTGAAATAAATAGTTTGATAAAGTAATTTATGTGCCAAGTATTGAATCCAAAAAATAAGAACTTTCCCAACTCCTTTGATTATACAGTGTAAGATTGTTTTACAAGGTTAATTTCTTGTTATTTTCTTCTCACTCCTGAATGACTTTATCAAGCCTTTTATTCATTTCTATGTTTAATGCCAATTATATAAGGATCCGTCCTCCATAAACAAAGCTGCAGACTTAACGTTACATATCTGCCAGCTTTATACATTCAGACTAATGTGTTTGCCCATTTTTTTTTTCCTCAAACACTTTCACATTGGATGAATAGCGGATACTCAGATTTTCTGAGACTCTAGATTTTGGATTTTCGGAATCTGAAGGCCTTATTTGTCAAAATTAAAAGATATGAAAGCTTAAAATATTTCACTAAGTGTGATGAAGATTCGCTCTACTAAGGTAACTTATGGAGCTTTCATACCCTCAAACTTTTGGAAATGAGTAACAAAAAGTTGTCATTTTTTTAGGTCCGGACTTTGAACATTCTTTGATCATTAGCATTCCAATGCAGCTCTAGCTGTATCCTTATCTACTGTAGGTGAACCTTTGTCCCAGTTTCAAGTCTTCTCTTCTCACTTTGCTACTTTCTTCTTCTACTACTCTCCAATTTGGATCATTTGCTGTCATTTCAACTGTCAACTTATTGTGTTCTCAGTTATTTTTCTCTCCATTGAAGCTGCACCTGCTATGGCGTTCTGTTGGTTGTGGTTCCTTCCTGGACGAGGGAATCAGCTGACATAATGTTGCCTTCACCTAAACCTTCTCCATCTCCTGCTGTTAACTTCTCATTAGCACCAAACAAACATCTGGATATCAGTTCATCTGTTTCTTTTCTGTGTCTCTGCACTCACACTGAGCCAGGTTCTGGTTCTGCTGGAAGTTTCTTCCTGTTAAAAAGCAGTTTTTCCTCTCCACTGTCGCTGCATGCATGCTCAGTAGGAGGGATTGCTGTAAAGTCAATGACACAAAGCAAGAGATCGTCTCCTGTCGCTACATGTTCATGCAGGAGTGAATGCTGCAAGTTAATGACTCGATCCAATCTCCTTGGTTTCTCTTAAATAGAAAACTTTGTAAACTAATTTGAATGATAAACTGAGCTTAATTGATAATTCACTGCAAAAACACAAAATCTTACCTAGTAATTTTGGTCTATTTTCTAGAGAAAATGTCTTAGTACACTTGAAATAATACACTTACAAGTAACTTTTTAGCAAGATATAGTTTATTTTAAGTAAGTAATTATTATTATTGATGAAAATATACTTATTCTATTGTCAGATTATTTCACTTATAAAGATTTTTTTCCATATAATAACTTAATTTATCTGCCAATGCCCTAAAACTTTTTCATCAATAGGAATTATTTACTTAAAACAAGCCTCCTTCTCTTGCTGAAAAGTTACTTTTAAGTAAGTTTGTCTTATGTCAAGTGTACTAAGATATTTGCTCTAGAAATTAGACCAAAATTACTTGGTAAGATTTAGTGTTTTTGCAGTGTAGGATTAATTTGAATGTATGTGTGGTAGAACTGAATTGACTTTCTTCATAAAGCGCCCCGAGACGACATCAGTAGTGAATTGGCACTGTGGAAATAAACTGAACTGAGTTGACTGTCTTGTATTTGGCTTCATTGTCCCTAACAGCAGAACACTTCTCTTCTTAGTGATTTCGAAGTGTGTCATTTTAACACTAAAATGTGAAAACGTCCATTAGGTATGAAGACATTTGCAAGGCCTTGTGCCCAGGGTTCACCTCCATCTACCTCGGGCTCTGAGTGCCTGGGAAACAGCGACGTGGTCAGATACTTGTAGAGGATCCTCATGTCGTCCTGCTCCAGACCACTCCTGCACACACAACCATGACAACAAAAAAATCACTTTTAAACCCTTTAAAAATGATTTCTTTTCTAGTGACTAAAGCTCAGGCGTGAAATGGACACTATGAGTAGACAGAGTATCTGTCTGCTAACTAAATAAACCCCATCCCGTCTGAAGACTGTTTACTGTGAATCACCTTCAGTTAACATCCATGTATTTACCTACTGATCTAGCAGGCTGACAGTGTGTGACCTGTCAGGTCGCATGCAAACCATAAAGAATATTAGGCGTCTTGTTCAGCACCACCTCTGTTTATTCAGCATGTTTTTATGACTTAATCATGGGATTCTACTGTTGGAAGTGGCTGCAGACATGCAGGGTTGTTTTGGGAGTTGTTGATTCTGGTAAAGAGCGGATTAGCTGGATGAGCGGGTAAAGTTTTAACAGTTTGTACCAGATAAGCTGGTCGTTGTAGAGGAAGGCTGTGTATTTGATCAGGCTCAGGCTCTCCTCCACTCTGTTGACAAAGGACTGGATCTTCAGGTAGGTCATCTTATCCAGGGGGAAGAAGCTGATGCCTCCAAAAACATCCAGCAGGTCACAGGACTGCAGGTGGAGCGTCTGCAGATACTGGACAACCCAGAGTAAAGCCAAGACAAAAAAAAAAAAAAAAAGGATTAGTTTACAATGCAATAAAGAGAGCAGACTGAAAAGTTCTTGACCGATGTGATGCAGAAGCTCCTGCATCAGAGAGGGGATAAGATGTTCAGCTGACATTCAAGCTCAGATACAGAACACCGCAGCATCTACTTTCTCTCCGTGTTTAGGTTACATGGTTGAGAGGGAAGCCTGGATCAACTTAAGGTCTTCCCTAATTAAAAATGAATTTTTTAAACTTTTATACAGAGTTGGTTAATTCAAGAGTAGGCCTGTCACCATTGGAAAAGGTAAAGGTAATTTTATTTATATAGCACATTTTCAGCATTTTCAGGGCAATACAAAGTGCTTTACAGGAATTAAAAGAAAATACAAACAACATAACAAACCAAAGGAAAGAGCAAAAGAAGAAAAATAATCTAATGTTGATCTAAAGTATGTAAGCCAGCTGCTCCTGTTCAGGGTTACTAAGGGTCCTCTGGTCTAATTCCATTTCTGGGTTGGGAGAACAGGAGTCTTAACAAAATAGTCTAACAATGTTGATCCAAAAGTGTCCTCTGGGCTTCTGGTCTCTGCATCTAAATAGTGAATACTCTACAGTTTCTGATCAAATAAACTAAAGAGTGAGTAATCTAACTCCTTTTCTGGGTTAAAGTGAATACTCCACAGTTTCTAAAAAATGAGCTAAATTTGTTCTGAATCATTTTCTGGGTTAAAGGTGAGTAGTCCACAGTTTCTAAAAAGTAGAAGTATAACAGTAACTAAGCGGTGACTGTTTCTGTTAAATACCTGTTAAGTATTTCTGGATTCTAAGTTCATAGTTATTCAAATTCTAATTCTGATTCCATTTCTGGGTTATATAATGACAAATTTAGCTGGACGATAAATTTTCCAAGAAATTATGGCAATAAACGAATGCAAGTTCGCAGTCTAAAAGATTGACAAACTCCAACTTTGTACAGAGCATACAAAGTGCTAAAAAAAAAATAAAGAACAAACATAACCAAAACCATTAATAAAAACGATTATTAAGTCTATAAATAAAATTGCCCTACAAAAAATATTAAATTGGTCAATATGACAGGCTTATGCAATTATGTTGATGCTGAGAAGTGGACACAGTCAGGGCAGGTCGCTAAGGGCCGAGAAATGAACCGTGACTCCAAACATCATCCTGCTGTTTACACACATGCACACACACACACACACACACCGACGAAGTCTCTGGAACTGAGGAGCAAAAACTCAGATGCATATGGAAACACCGACAGGCTCTAGTGACTTGACAAAAGAAGCAATGCTGGACTTAGTTTGACAAAGACAATATGTACAGTCCAAAACAAGGCCAAACAAAAAGACACCTAGCAACAACAGCCAGCTGGACAGAACAGAAGTCGGCAACATTTACCCTGTAGAAGAACTTCTCAAGCTTCTGGATGAGCAGCTCCACTCCGCCGGATTCCATCGCTCGACCGAAAGTCCCGTTAAACAGCTGCAGAACCAGAGAAAAAACAAAATGACTAAAACTACGATTTAAAGAAAATATGTTTTTACTGGAGCCAGGCAATCTAAAACTCTCACCTTGTACATACTGTAGCACTGCCGGACCACCGCACCATAAACCGTATCCTTTAAAAAGAGAACAAGGGGGCAAATTGTAAAAAATAAATAAACCACCTGAAGTTCATGTTTTTATCTGTGTCATGTGACTCCAGTGGAAGTAATGTTAATGTTCTGGAGCGGCCCAGCCAGAGTCCTGAATTGAATCGAATAACAATCTGTGCAGCGAGCTTTAGATTAGGGTGATGGTTAGGAAGCCCTCCAACTCCAAAGAGCTGGAGCTCACTGCTAAGAATTCATTGATTATTAAGGACGATATGAATCATTTTCAACATGTTGTTTTTTAAATATAGAAAAAGTACATAAAACTTATTTTTTAAAGACGTTCCTTTTACATTTCTTCCTTATCTTTTAAGAGATGCCCGTCTGAATTCCTATCAGAACCAAACTCCTTGGTTGAAGGAAGATATTTATAAATCTGAATATGCTGTAATATTGACGCATTTTGGAAATCCCTGAATTCAAGCTAAACCCTGGTAAATGTATACTGTTTCCACAAAAAACTGACCTGCTTGTCAATAACTAACAATAGCATTAGATTGTCTATCCCTACAGAAGCTATAACAGGCCAGAAAATGAAAGAAGCATGGAAAAGCAAATGTACAAATTTTAGAATAAACTAAAGGTAAAGGTCATTTAAAGGGGCACTATTATGTATTTTCTAGGTACATAATATTTTATAGCACGATCAAGTGACTATATTACCTTTGGTAAACATGACTTAAAAGAAATATGACTTTATAATTTAACGAATTGAAATTGGACCTCTGTCTCTTTAAGAAACTCCTGGTCTTTCTGAAACTCCGCCTTCAGGAAGTCATTACAACATGGCTCCTTTATTAACCCTTTAACATTTTTACCAGATTTCTGCTATAGTCTGTGGATTTAATTCTATACAATAATTAAATCTTAGACATAACATTTAATGACTGCAATAATCAACATAATATTTTAGAAGCAAGCGAATGATTTATCATTTTTCTCTTAAATAAATCAATAAGATGAGAAGTTTTAAATTTTTTGTTAAAAACCTCTAACAAGGTATTCCTCATTAACTCACAAGTAGTTCTTCTTCTTGATACTCTACTGTGGGAGGTTTGCCATCTTTGTTCGGTTTCTCAATCATTGGGTTTCGAACCACCTGCGGAACAAAAGCACAAGAAAAACAACACAAAACGTTACTCTGACTAAATATCAAAATAAGTCCAGAGGAATAGAGGCAATCTGTAGATGCTGTATACCATGACGATCCAGAAATTTTCTTCTGGCTCAAAGAAAAACTGCCGATTCTTCTGTGTGTGAAGGGATTTTGCTGGTTTTGTTGGACAGAAAGTCCTGGAACAAAGAAGTGGGTGTGAAAAAGAGGATGCATTAAAAAAGGATAACTAACCGATCCTTTGTGGGTTTTTTGATTAGGAATTGATTCTAATGCTACAGAAATATTTCCCTATTCCCTCCACCTTTTTGTTTTTTCACAAAGTACCTACAAATGTGGAACCATCAGCCTTCCAGTTTCAACTGCAGTAAAATGAGCTTCTACAAAGTCTTAAAGGGGCAGTATTATGTGTTTTCCAGGAACATAGTACCATTTTATAGCACAATCAAGTGATTGTTATCTTCAGTTAAAAATCCTGTATATGTCAAGTATGACTTAAAAGAAATTTGACATTGTAATTTAACCCCTTGAAATTGGGCCTCTGTCTCTTTAAAAGTTCCTGCTCTTTCTGAAACTCCACCTTCAGGAAGTCATCACAACATGGCTCCTCTATTAACCCTTTAATGGGGACTTTATTAGTGTTACACTCATATCAGCAGAGTTCATAAAGAGCTCTGCTGATATGAGTTCCACCAGGTGTTTGCTAATTATTGCTGGCTAGTCTGAAGGAACTGAGTGGAGAAGTCACAAGGAGAGGGTTGCTCTGTGAGACAGAAGCTCGATAGCTTGGTGCGGCTGGGTGGGATAATCAACTTAATATTTTAGAATTATGTGGTGCGTAGCCGTTGCTAGGTCCACCCAGGTGTTTTACACAGCTGAATGGTTGCCACGGGAGATTAAAGGATTTCTCAAACATACAAGAAGAATCAAAGCAACACTTCATGTATGCTTATGAGGGAATAACATGAAGCAAAGCTCAAATAGGTCAATTTTACATAATAATGCCCCTTTAACTCATGGGAGCTGAATACAAATAAACAACCCACTGTCCGATTTTCAGTCATCGTTTTTCTTCCATTTCACAATTTCCATTTCGCTTCATGTTGGTGCATCACATTAAATCCCAATCAATTACTTAGGAGTTGGAGGTTTTAGTGACAAAAGACCTGAATATTGTTTCTGCAGAGGCCTCATGAAATCAAGTGTTAATGATGTGTTGTACCTGGTGAATTGAACAATGGCTTCACAAAGGCCCACATTTCTGATCTTCTCATTCTTCTCAATCTCACTGGGGTGATAAAACAAAATCTTTTTCTCTTCCTGAGAGAAAAAAATGTGACATGAGAAACTTAATACAGAACAAGGTTTTGCAGAGAAACCAGAGAGATGTCCTCCACTGAAAGCCCCCTCTCACCTCTCCTTCCCGCGGTCCAAACGTAGGGTTATAAATGAAAAAGCTGAGAAGGGATGGTGTGTACTGTTTGTCTTGTGCTCCTGAGGCCATTTTAGGACTGGGAAAGGACAAAGACAAAGAGTTTGGACATGGGAAACTTCAGTTTAACCCAGTCTGACCAATGCCGTCACTCAATCTTTCTTACCTAATCATAAGCATTAGTGAAATTTGGGTTAAGATTTCCTTTCCTCAGGTGACAGTCTGGTTACCATGCCGTGTGCCTGCAGAAAGAGTAGTCATGCTCTAGAAATTATAAGATTTCTAGAGTATTTATCATTTATCAGATCAACAGTACCTTTTGTAAATAACAACCTTTAAGCAGTTATTAAACACTTTTCATTAAGCATTCATTTCTGCTTTTAAAAATAGCTTTTTTATTGGTCTGACGTAATATTCAAATTTTAAATGTCCTGTTTTCATTAGCTGTTAGCAGAAATATCAATTAACTTGATAACATCAATCTGTGTGGGATTAATCTATATATTTTCATTTATTGAACGGGTCTGAGGGCTTCTGAGGGATTTACAATTATAGTATTTCTTTTTCAGGCATCACTCAAAATATGATGACTGAAAAACGTGATCTTCGATATCATAATTTTACCCATCTTTGTTGACCCGTAATAACATTAACTAGCATTAACCTTTATTTGACGTTTTCCCATGAGTGCTTTTGGGACTGGCACAAGAAGGAGGAATGTTTATAATATAACTTACAAAAAAGAAAGAAAAAAATCTTTTTTTTTTTTACCACAGGCAGATATGATTACGAGAACCAAAAAGACAGACTGCCTCTCGAGGAGCTTCTGGTTTCTTTGATGTTTCTCATAATAAATCCAAATATGTCTGATTCTCTTCTTCCTCATCACACAAAGTTCCCACCACTCTGAGCTTTGGCACTTCAGCCACTAAGAGTATGGATCAGGTGGGGACATTAACCCGTTTAATCCCAAATTTTTTCCTGCAAAATAAGTGCATGCATTTTAATCCTTGGACATGATATTTATGAATTATTACATTTTATGTTGGTTATGTTAGTGAAAACGTAGGTTTTACACTCGGCAACAATTGTTGCCGGTGGGAAACTGCTTAGTGTAATTTACACAAATCTGGCCTATTTATACACATAAAAAATTAAGAAAAATCATGATATGTATAACTTGCAAACTTGCATTTTTATGCGATTATCAATATATCAGTTGAAAATGGTCCCAAAACAACACTATTGTTGTTTATCGCAATAATTGCTGGGACAATTTATTGTCCAGCAAAATCTGTTATTGTGACAGGCCTAGTATCTACATGACTTCAAATCCTAAAAAGTTCACATTTTACAATAGCTTTGGTTTTGGTCTTGGTTTCATCTAGTAAAATCATTAAGTACATATACATCACCTTTTAAGACAGATCACTCAGACAACAACTAAACAGTAAACATCAGTACAAAAGTCCTGTGAATATATTGAGTTTTTAGTTGCATTTTCAAAAAGCTCAACAGAATCCACCGACCCGAAAGGGTAAAGGGCGTCAGAGTTCTTGGGCTTCTGCTACCTGGCAGAGACCGTGCTCACATGACCTTATCTGCAATCTGTGGATTGTAAAGAGTGCAATCTCTTTACAATCACTCTTCTTAACTACGACCACAACTGATAGAGAAACGAGAGTTGTCTGAGGCCTCTGATGCAACAGGAAGACTGGCTTCAACAGTCATCTTTATCTATGTGAGTTGATTTAGACATTGATTGATTTAGCCCCCCCCCCCAATGGGGAACAAATTGTGCATTTGCATTGGGCAGCACCAGTTTTGGAAAATCAAAATATGGGAATGACTAACTTAGCTCCATTATATTGCAATAATAAAATTATTTCATTATAGGGAATGTTTTACAGCTTGACTAGTTTATTTATTTATTTATTTTGTGGCTCTAACTGATTTTATTTAGCAGGACCACGACTAGCTCAAGGGACTTTAAAAGTTGCTGAACCTTGTCCTAGGGACATTCAGATGGAAACGTTGTGAGATGTGTGCCAGTAACTATTCAAAGCCCTATAACTAACATAAAGATCATAAAGTGAATGGATGGGGGCGCCTGTGGAGCAGGACAAGAAACAATGCGACATGAAAAAAAGTGATTTTCTCTGAAATCTGCCAGCAGCATACTGTACAACCTGCAGACGGTCCAGGGATGCTTTGTTTAGGCCGCTGAATAATGAGTTGCACAAATTAAAATTATGAAGAAACAAATACATGACAAACAATTTCCAGTTTTGTTCCAGAGATGATACTACTTAACCTAGCAACATTTCATAAGTCCAAATATACCTAAAGGTTCCTGAAGAGATGAACATTCAAAGAGTTTCCATTAGAGTTGTGTGCTTTTCTGGAGCACACATAAGTTCAGTTTTACCCTAGTTTATCAAACATCTTACACAGTCTAAGCAGTTGTGCAAGACATGCTGTTCTGTTGCCTCATGAGGCCTTAAAGAAATGTAGAACTGAATATCATATCAGCAGTGATGAGATATCTTTAAAAGTGCTCAAAATGTGCTCCAGAGGGAGCAAGCAAACCAGAAATAACAAAGGCCCTCTAAAGGCAGACGTTCCATGTCCGCAGAGTGAAAACTCATTATTTATTGTTATAGTATTCAAGTCCTGCTTCCTAAAAAGAACTGATCTCCTCATGTAAGCAGTTAATTCGCTGTTTAATGTTGTCATCAAGTCTAAGACGGAGTAAAACCTACAAGCCGGGGCAAAATCTCACAATAAAAATAACTAAATATGTAAGAAAACAAAACATTCATTAACGTCCTTCAAACTATTACTGTTGCATCAACATGTAACAAGGTGAATTCAGATGTCAGACAGTTTAGAGCTTAACGAGGATCCTTTAACTTCTGCTGTTGCTCAGCCACCGATACAGCTAGCACAACCCGGCTAACAGGCTAACATGTTCCTGTAGCTCACCTCAACCGCAATGAAAAATGACCGGAAGCACTCACCTCGCGAAGCATGCAATCAAGTCGCCCAGCTGCACGTAGTTATTGTGCAAATAAAGGAGAAAAGTATGAAAATAACTCAAAGAAACGACATGCCGCTCACATTATAGCAGTTTCTATCGTTCACTTCCTGCTTTTGACAGTGAAGGGTTACAAGCTTAGTTGTCCGGGTAGTAGAGACTTCGAGCGAATTAAAAGTTCCGACTGCAGTCGTGTATCAGCAGTAAAATGTCAGGAACTGTCCAACAGGGATGTTGTTTTATTCAGATCAAGGCATATATCTGAAAAATCTGGTGTCACTTGGAATCGTCTGCAGTTAGTGCTAGATATCACATTATTCAATGAAGATAACCTCAACCCTCCCAAAAAAACAACTTTCTTTCTGTAAGTGACTGGTGTCTGATTTGAGTTTTTATATAGTTCTTGATATTCCTATTTATTTCATAATCAAATTCAGAATTTTAAGCGACTTACAGCCAGTCTGCAGCAAACTTCATGTATGTATGTATGTATGTATGTATGTATGTATGTATGTATGTATGTATGTATGTATGTATGTATGTATGTATGTA
>CAEFZY010049057.1:0-58235 GCA_903066815.1 Brachyrhaphis roseni
CTCAGAAATTAAAATGCATCCCCCCTACATTAATAGACTAGACATTTAAGGTTTATATAAAATGTTCTACATAATGGGCCTCTGTTTTAAGCTGTTATGGTGTTGAAAGAATAATTGGGGAATTTCAAACCAGCTGCGGAGAACATTTTCATAAGACGGTGACTGAAAAACGTTCGACTCATATGTCTCAATAAAGGCGTAAAAACCGTATTTAATACAATTAATCTGCGAAATAAAACCCACCGTTACGAATATCTTTAAAAGTTTCCTCTTCGGTCATATTTCAGTCCGTTTTCTCATCAATATGCGAGAGTTTAGAGCGATGCGCGCTCCCGCGAAGAGGATGCAATTCTCGGCAGGCATGCGTTTCTCGGCATAACACCTGGGATTCAATGACACACGCGGTGTTTACATTACATTACATTACCAATTGAGCGCCGGGGACAGAGGAGTTATTCATAGAAATGGAAGCGGTGCTTTAAAATAGGGTTTCTGCAAGTTTCATCAACTCAGACTTAAGGCCTTTTAAGAGCTGTGTAAAACCACTATGAATGAAATGTACATTTTGTGACAGAAATGTACAAGGTGGCATATTTTAAATAATGTTAGTTCCAAACTAGTTTTCGCAGAATACATGTCGTGTATTACGGGTTGACAGCAGGAGTGATCCAGTGGCTCAGACAAACGTTGTCCAACAAATTGACAATAAATTTACTATAAACCACGATCGACGTAAAAATTTAACAAGCTAGCAAGCAAGGGTATGTGAGCAGCTAAGTGGCGGAAGCCTCAACTGCCTCGAGTCAGAGAATGCAATGAAAATGTCTGCATGCGACTCAAACAACTCAAAAGATGAACATCATCCAACAAAATGATGATAAATTTACACTTAGCCAAGATAGATGCAAATAGCTAACTAGCAAAGGTATGTTAGCAGCTAATTAGTGGTATCATTAACTGCCTGAGTCACCTAATGCAATGAAGACGTCTGTGTGTGACTCAACAGATCAGAAGTAGAACATCCTCTAAGAACACTTACACATATTAGACGCAAAAAGCTAACTAGCAAGGTTGTTAGCAACTCGTTCATGATTGCGTCAACTGCCTTGAGTCACAGAACGTAATGAAGAGAATTGAGCGCCACTCAACTCAAAAGAGGAACGTCGTCCAACATGTTGATGATAAATTTACCAATGATCTATGCAAAAAGCTAGCAATAGTATGCTAGCAGATAGTTAGCGGTAGCACCAACTGCCTGGAGTCATAAAATGCAATGAAGATGTTTGTGTGCTATTCAAACAGCTCCAAAGATAAACCTCATCCAACAAAGTGACAGTAAATTTGCACTTACCTATGAAAGATGCTAAAACCTAGCTAGCAAGGGTATGCTAGCAGCTAATAAACTGCCTCGAGTCACAGAAAAGGTCTGACAAAAAAGTCCTATCAGAATAATAAACTACTTAGAATGTAAGAGCAAAGATAGTCCTGCCACAACAAAATGTAAGACCTATGATAAACATAGAAAATTTTTAAAAAATGTTTTCTAGTGAATTTGACATTTTAAGGCCTTAATATCAGATACACAGACACCCGGTCAAGTTCACACTTGTACACGCATGCACATTTCTTGATGGCTAGCTTGTGAGCCCTTATCGGGGTCTCTGTCCCCTGTGCCTGGTCGTGTGCAGTGTGTGCGGTGCGCTGCTCATGAGTTGTGTAAACAGTTGATTGCACACAGATGAAAGGCCGCGCAAAGCCCGCCTTTTGCCATCCGCAGGCGCACGGCAGCTTTCCCATTGGCTCTGTTCTCCTCGTCGATAATTACTGACACTCGCTACAGAAGTCTGATTTCCATAGCTTGTCGTATTTGGATGTGCCGCGGCTTTTATCTCGGGGATCATGTTCTGTATCTCTGTCTGCTTGTTCTCGCTGCCTGTTTGCCTCAAACGCTCACACACACACACATGCACACGCGCACTCTGACGCAGCCATACACAGAGTCTGTTTGATGGAGATGTGAGTGGCAGTTGAGATCTCCGGTGAGCTCTGAGCAGTGCCGGCGCTGTGATCGACTAAAGGTCGGGTGTATTTATTGTATGCAGGGGAAGGAAACCCGGCTGGATCTGTCCTGTTTGAAAAGTACGAAGTCGCTGCCGTGTGTCGGGGTGTGTGTGTGGGGGTGTGTGTGTGTGACACAGCAGGTGTTGATGTTTTTGGTCATTTCGCCAGGAATCTTACATGGTGTGAGAAAGTCTGAAATTTGGTTTAAGTGCTTTCCAGGTTTGTTTGTTTTTTAAAGTATGACTGTAGAAAATGTTATAGATTAATGTAAACATGTTTCCAAATGTTTGTTTTTTTTGTTGTCTACATATTGGGTCTTTCTTTCCCTGTTCCTTTTTCTCTACTAAACATTCTTCAATAAACCCTTTCTTTAAAATGTACCTTCTGGCCTTCCTTAGTTTCCTCATCCTGTCTGTCATTGGGTCATCGTTTCCTCCATTCTTTCATTTGTTTTATCCTTCATCTTTTTTCCTTCACTGGGTGATCTTCCATAAATTATTTCCTACCTTCTTTCTTTCTGGAGTCTCTCTTTCTTCTTTCTTGTACTCCCTTTTTCCCCTTTCCTCTATACCTTTCCATTTTCTTTCTTTGTGTTTTTCCTTCTGTTAGTCTCCTTTTTCTATTTTTTCATTCTTTCCCCCTTTTTCCTTTCCTTTTTCCTGCTTTCCTCAATCCCCCCTCCTTTTTTGGGTCACAATTCCTTTTTTGCACTTTCCATTTCTCCCTTCCATCCTTCTTTCCTTCATTTCCTTATTTTTTGTGACCCTTCTTCCCTGCATCCATTCTTCCATGTATCCTTGTGTCCATTTTCTCATATCCTTTCTTTCCATCCATATACCAACTGTCTTATATTTCTTCCCTACTTTTCAATTGTATTTTCCTCTTTTTTCATTGGTTTTTTATCTTTCCTTGTCTCCCTACTTCTTTTTTCCTTATCTCCTTCATTTTCCCTTCTGTCCATCCTTTTGTCCTTTATTTCTGTCTGTCTCTGCATGTCCTTGTTGCCATACCAACTGCCCGCTGCAGAAATGATCATCTCTCCATTTACGTGTGTCCCTCTTATATGCGGCTTACCCCCTAGATTGTATTGTATATACAGTGCAGCTTCCAACCATAACTTCATCTGTAATTGATCCATTACAATTTTAAAAACGAGTGAAAAAAGTTTCTGAAGTTTTTTTTTTTTTTCCAGCGATGCTCTCGTCCGACATCGTTCTGTTCTCTTCAGTTCAGGTGAAACATTTCAGGGCGCACTAAACAGCTGCTTGCCTTGCCTCTGTCTGTGCAGCCTGAGGAGTTGACCAACGCCCTGGAGATCAGCAACATCGTCTTCACCAGCCTCTTCTCCCTGGAGATGCTGCTGAAGGTTTTGGTGTACGGGCCATTCGGCTACATCAAGAACCCCTACAACATCTTTGACGGCATCATAGTGGTGATCAGGTATGGACTGGGCACTTTGTTACCAAACCGCTCGACATCTGGCAACGATCTAAAGGTCAGAATGGATTGGTCCTTGTACTTACAAGAGAGTAAGCGTGTGTCTGGTGCTTTATGTGTTTGCCCCGCAGCGTTTGGGAGATCGTTGGCCAGCAGGGCGGCGGCCTGTCCGTGCTGAGAACCTTCCGGCTGATGCGCGTCCTGAAGCTGGTGCGCTTCATGCCGGCCCTGCAGAGGCAGCTGGTGGTGCTGATGAAGACCATGGACAACGTGGCCACCTTTTGCATGCTGCTAATGCTCTTCATCTTCATCTTCAGGTAGGGGGAGGTCGGAGGTCGTTTGATTGACGGCCGCCACGATAGCTGCTTTGTAATTCCACCGCAACATCCCAGTGATATGAAATGGAGAAAGACACCAGTCATCTTCTCTGATTTAGTTGCCACTCGTCATTTTCTGCCCTGTTGGGATTTAAAATGGAGTCAAACACTTTCAGTAGTAACTTGAATGACATGAATCTGTTTCTTCCATTTGACATTAACCAGCATAAAATTCTATCTTTTTCTTGACTTTAGAAAGAATAGAGACTGTCTGTGCTGCTATAACTTTAAGAGTCATTACTACGACTTTATCTTTGACTATGTTTGGGGTTGTAGGAACAAAAAAAAAAAACCAAGTACTCATGGGGGTTAAGGACAACATCTGCCTGAGAATAGCTAAAATTCATGAATACTTCAGACACGTTCCAAAAATGCTTCCAACTACTTATTTTAATAGTCCAAACACAAAATATGTCTTAATATTTAGCTAATATCTAAAGTCTCCCCTGTCTTTGCTCCTGGGGCTTCAGCCAGCAAGAAGGAAAATAAATGGCGCTTCCGGATTGGCTCCTTTGAAAACACCAGCCAATAGGATGTCATGTAACATTTGCAGCTACTCTGGGTATTCCAACTTCTTAAGCTGCATATTCCTTTGAGTGTTTTCAATAATTTGTATGGAAAAATTTGCATGTAGGCAAATTTTTGAAATCATCAGACATTTTGTTTCGAAAGAGACAACATAAAAAATGTTGTCACTGTGGCATAAATTCTGTTATTTTTCTTTCTGCTTTTGGTTTTTCCTTAACCTGAAGCCAGTTTTCTAAATATTTCATATTTCATAAGTCTTAGGTAAACAGAAGAGTGAATGAGGATCTTTGTTGGAAAGTAAAAGTGTTTAATCATTCTTTTTTTTCTGCATCCCTAATAACCAGCTGCACTTTCAGTCCTTTTAAAAAATAATTTTTAGTCAACAAAGAAATCAGTTCCCTGCTGAAAAAAACAAACGACAGGCAGATGGATTCTGTGACGCATTATGCTTTACACTTGGAGGATTTTTAGGCGTTTGGCTCAGAACTACAATATTTTTTTGTCTTTTGATCTATTTGAGAATTTAGGTGAAGGTTTTTGTAACCACATGTTGCGGAACGCCCGCACGCGACACGCTCCAGAACACGGCCGTTCACACGGAAACACAGCGTTCCGGCAGCTCTTGTGCACGCGCACGTAAACAGACCTCCATTTGAACGAGCAGCTGCCAGGCTGAGCCAGCGGAGGCAGCGTTGCATTGATCCCTCGGCTCTAGTTGAGCTCCACTGTCTGTTTTTTCTCAATAAAAGGCAGACTGCACAGCGGAGTCTCTGCTGTGTCATAATAATAACACCCACAATTACTTGTCTGATGTAGCGTGGCTTTTCTATTCTCCGCAGCTTTTGTTTCGCTGCTGACTTTTTCACCGGCCGATTGACGCGGACGTGTGGTGAACGTTACGGCGTGTAGACGACATACGACCGTCTCCTCTTCCAGTCTGAATCTGCATGTGCTGAATGTTCAAGCTAATTAACTTTGACAGGTTTTTGTTCAATTTGAGCCACAATTCTTAATGTTTTTATTAAAACTTTTTGTTATAAAAGGACAAAAATGAGTTTAGCATAAATGCAAAGTGTAGGAGCTGGGGCACAAGGTCGCCTTCCACGAATGTTATGTGACCTTTTGGGAGGGAAAAATAGAGAAATATCAACAATTGGAATTTTATTTTTAAAGAACTACTTTTTTACTAGTATTTCTAGATTTAATTTTTTTGTTTTTTTCAGAAAAAATTTTAAAAAGTTGGAGTAAAAATAGAATATATACACCTTTTCTTCTGTGGGATGTGGATATTTTTGAAAAATTATGTAAAATATGACCTATCGCGTGAACAAACACATTCACGTGTGATTTTAGTTACCTTTTTTTAAAGGATTGAAACACTGCAATTGCAAAGTTGTGTTTTTTCGACAGAGTTTTGCGCACATTTGTACTAAAAACACAGATAGTGTGGAAAGTTCAAAGAGCCACTTGCCTCAAATTCCAGAGTCCTGGCCTAATCAAAGTCCAAACCTAAATTCAATCTGGTGAATCTGGTTAAAAAAAAATTTAATTCCTATCCAATCTGACTGAGCTTCACCCAAAACCTCTTCCTGCTTTAAATGCATCAAAAAAGTATTGACTCACAGTTTCTGAACACAACTAATTTTTTTTTTCTTCAAATTTTCATTAGCCTATTGCATAAAACCCCAATGAAACACATTTGTAAAATGCAGACGTACATTTCATCCGGCGCAGAGAGCCGAGCTGAGCGAAACTAAATGATCTGTAGCTTTGTTATCTATCCTCTCTGTGGATGTGAGAAATCGTCGTGAAGCGGTTCCTGCGTCCTGCAGCTGTCCCATTGTCCTGTAGCGATCCCGGCGTCCTGTAGAGCAGCAGTACTGATGCTTCATGGACGGTCACGCTGTCCATGGTACTGAAGTCAACCCGGAGCTCCAGTCCCATCCTCTCTTCAGGCCTCCAGTCTGTCACAGAGACCTGGGAACTCAGGGGACATTCAACTGTATTGGAGAATTCTAGTTAAAGTTTCGAAATCTAACATTCAGATGACTTATTTTTCTTTTTCTTTTTTTCACAAAATCACAAACAGGATAAACAAAAACGTCCAATATTCTTACGCTGAAAGGACAAGCCGGAGATCATTTTCGGCCAGTGAAATCCCTCCGTTTATTTGTCTCGAATCTACTACGGGCATCTGATGTAAATATTTGTCCTCTGTCTTCCTGTTTGTGTTTGTCCCGTTTTCCTCCTCAGCATCCTGGGGATGCATCTGTTCGGCTGCAAGTTTGGCTCTGAGAGGGACGGAGACACGCTGCCGGACAGAAAAAACTTCGACTCCCTCCTTTGGGCCATAGTGACCGTGTTTCAGGTGAGGCCGTTTGCCCATGCGGTTCTGTCGGGACGTCCCCGGAAACATCCAGAATCTCATCTTGTGCCTCTTGCTTTGAGCTTTTTGATGAGTGGCAAAACTTTTTTAGAAAGTGCTAAATTCTTAGCTGCAGATTCAGATTTATGGATGGGAGGCCATTTTTCTTCAAGGCGACGACATCTGCATATATATCTTTTGAAGTTCACCATGACTGAAATGACTGTGTTAACCCCGTAAAGAGAGGCAGATGTGCAGCAGAATGAGCTCAAACTGCTGCTACAAATGTTGGAACTGGAACAAATATTTTCTAGGCGGCTCAAACTGAGGCGTTCAGTTGTAACTACGGCTCAGCTTTGGAACAAGTACAACAGTTTTCACCAAAACGGTGATGTCTGAATGCACAAGGTTTAGACATTGTTCATGTTCTTGACATAAGTCAATCATTTAGCCATAGTTCTGCGCCTTCACGTCGTTTCTGCTTGTAATATGCCAATATCGAATCTGTAATGAGAAACTTTTAAACAGGCCGTTTTCAACTCTGGAACAATCTGTCACCTTTAAGTCGAAACTCAAGAGTTGTTTCTTTAGACAGGCTTTTAATACCATGTAGCGTAGAGGCTTCTCTTCTTCTTTTTTTTTTTTTTTCCCACCAGGGGGCTTTTTGCGGGCTCTAGTGTCCCTTATTCGACAGTAGGCTGACAGGAAGGGGGTAAGTAGAGGGGGGAAGACATGCGGCAAATATCATCGGGTCCGGGAGTCGAACCCGCGACGGCCGCGTCGAGGACTCAAGGCCTCCAAATGTGGGCCGCGCTAACCCTTACGCCACCACAGCACGCCCTTCTCTTCTTCTTTTTATTGTTTTTGTTGTGTTTTTTTGTTTTTTTTGTAGAGTTTTTTTTTGTTTTTTTACTCTAATCTGTTTAGTCGGTTGTGGTTGAACACTATGTAAATCAAGAAATCAATCGATCAACCAAAGGTGACAGCCGTAGACTTCAGTCGACTGAAGAAAAAGCCGCCTAGGAGTTCGGACATAATGGTGATAGTCAAATTTGTTGTGTGTTTATGCAATGGAGCAACACAAAGTAGTGCCTGATTGTTACGTTACAGAAGAGCGAGACGTAGCTTTTCCATTTTTCCCACAAAATCTTAAAGTCTATTACCTTTAGAGCTGGATTTCACCGCAGTACCTGAAACAAGTCTTTGCAAATGTAGACAGTGAGACTGTTTTCTCGGTAATTTAAATTTTTTTTTTAAAGTTAGCTAAAGCTCAGTTAGACTGAACAGAGAACATCCGTAAACAGACATTTTCAGACCCTGTCCTGGATTTAGATGTGCACTTTACCTGGAAAATTTCTAACATCTGAATACACCTTTGTCCAAAACGTCTTTACATGGACAAATCCCAGTAAAAGACACAGAAGTTTGCAGTTTTTGTTACAGGCAGCAACAACAAAGGCAAATGTAGCTAAAACTCTTCCAATTTGACTTTTTAAATCCACTTCTCCTTCCATGTATAGATCCTGACCCAGGAGGACTGGAACAAGGTGCTGTACAACGGCATGGCCTCCACGTCTCCAGTAGCGGCGCTTTACTTCATCGCCCTCATGACCTTTGGGAACTACGTCCTCTTCAACTTGCTGGTGGCCATCCTAGTCGAAGGCTTCCAGACCGAGGTAAAAACTGCATGTGCGGTTTAAATTACCGAGCCTAGAAAGAATGCGAAGGAAACTTTATGCTCACAGCTAACATCGTTCAGGTCAGAATAACCCAGCTAGGATCCAAGTTCTTTACTTTTCCCAGAAAAATCTGCATTCGAGATGAATACTTTGGCACAAGTCAGTGGTAATGGATAAGTGTTTATAGCTGCAAACAGATGAGACATTCTTGCACTCTTTGCAGTTGGATATAAGATACAAGATCAATGGTTGTTTAATTTTTTTTCTTTTTTTTTTTTTGCTTCATGTCTGTTATTCCATCAGCCTTGTCGCCTCCCACTCATTAATCCTCATTATTGTTCAGCTTATTTTTTAATGCCGTGAAGTTGCAACACATCATGAGAGAACTATGTTGACCAGACGACATCCCACAGCGACCAAATCCACACTTTTACATAAGGCTTTCATGCTTTTATGTTCTATTTATTTATTTATTTTTTTGTCGTCAGTAAACTTTAGTCTCTCTTTCATAAATCATTTTAAATGCCAGACAAATAACTGTGATGTATTACGGAGCGTGGCGCTTCCCTTGTGAGGAAGACGTACAAGAGGAGAAAAAGATGTCTGAATAAAGTTTGATGCAATCAAATAAGACAGCTGTGGGAAGGAACTATCTTTAAAAAAAAAGAAAAAGGAAAACTCATTCAGAGACCTTTGCCGTTTTCTCTCTTCATTAGGTTATGGCAGCACCTCTTTGATCCACGGCACTTTCAGCCATTGGTTTATGAAGAGTCAGAATAGAAAAAGGACGACTCAATACTCCGATTTCACACTGATTCTGCAGCTGTTTTTTGCTTAGTCTGAAGAAATGTGTTTAATATTACAGTAAAATGTTTCCAATAATATTAATAAAATATCAACAAAGATGTACCTTTTGAAATGGATATTTTTGATAGCTATTAGCTGAAAACCTATGCTATTTAAGTGAATTTGCTGCTGAACAGATTTTAATACCATATGGTAAGAGATCCACATATTTGTCATTTTTATGTGCCATTTTATGATGAACAGAATATCTAAACACATTTATTTATTTGAAGTTTTTTAAAGAAAGCCTGAGCTCCAAAAAGTTCTAGGGGAACAAAGCTAGCTTCTGATTCGCCAATATTGTTGACGTTAGCGCCACCTTCTGGTGCATCAAGGATATTTAAGTGTTTTTGTTAAAAGTTTTGAGCTTTGAGCTTTCCGAATACTATTTTTGTATAGACAGAGTAAAATGTATTTGTTTTACAATTATAGCTGGAATAGTGTAGACACAGCCGGAGTTTTCTCAGTAGCACAGTTAGCAGTAAGCTAACTGTGGAGTTGTTGATAAATAGCAAAAGGCAGACTGTTATCGCCTAACTAACTCAGTAGACAGCTTGTTGTTTCTTTGGAAGATTTGGAGACCAACACCAGACAAGTGAGTACAAGCATTATTTTGGCACATCTGCTAGTTAGCTAGCCAAGCGGATAAATGTGTAGCCGTCTGCTGGGCTAGCTAGCAAAAACTTCCCCTAACTTGTATTGTGGATTTTTCAAAGTATTAGATTCCATTTGGACTTTATTGCAGCTTACAAATGTGAAAAAAATATATTTGAGTTTTAAGGTAGAACTTAAATAATAATAAAAAAAGCCTTCATTTACACACAAACATCTAAGTGTGAGAATCTCCATGGTTCCCTCAGGGAAGACCTGTTACCTTAACTCTCCCTTACTTCTTTCTTTTTTTTTTTCATCTTAACATCCTTTTCTGCAAACACTACGTTTATTTTTAGTCAGCCAAACTTTCCTTGCGTCAGGGTTGCTAGGTAACGGGTAACTTGAATGACATGGACCATGGCCAGGAGATGTGCTCAACTGTGGTGCCAAGACACGCACACACTGCCACACGCTGTAAAGATGTTACTTTTAATCTTCATTTTGCTTCTTTTATTCATTAGATCTTTTTCCTCCCTGCTATATATGGCACAACGAGCCCCCAACCCACATCTTTTTTTTTTTTTTACATGCTCGTTTTACCTACCATTTTTTCTTCAGTATCTTTCTGTTTCAGGCTCTAGCAGTGTGCCCATGTGACTGTACAGTATCCAATGCAATGAGTGCAACCTTGCTGACTTATGTCTTTTTGCTGATTTTTATTTTTTTAACCCAAGAGAACATTTAATGAATCATTTCACACCCAGACATATTCTTGTAGTATCCACATTCAACGCAAATGGATACATCTTTGTTAAGATTTTGACAACACAGGCAATACTCATCTTTTATTTTGGTACTAAAATTGAATACCATCCAGATTTGAACAAATGTACCTTTCTGATTACATACTCAATATAGAAAAACAAAAAACACAAATGAAAAAGAAAAAAAAATCCATATAAGTGGAATAACTGGTGGCACAGTTATTGGTACCCAGGCTTTTGCTGCTTTGTACAATCCCCTTTGGTCAACAAGACAGAATCTCCTAAAACATTTCACTAGGTTGTGCTGGTATAAGATTCTTATGGTAAGATAGCCGTAAGTAAAAATGTTAGAATTTCACAATACTGTGGTATGACCAGAAATATAAAACAAACCTAACTATAAATTATCTACTTTTTAGACCTGAGCAGTGAAAGCAACATAAAGGCCGATCATGATTGTACGATTAATTTCTCTTTTTACCCCAAAAACGCAAATTTGTGGGGCAAAGACATTTCAGAAAAGTCACCCAAAAAAGTTTCCAAGATTAAATTAAAGGTTTTTAACCCTCCCCCAGCCTTAGCGCGAAGCTCAGGAGGAGTGCAGCAAGTGACTGTTGGACAGCAGAGAAGTAGGTGGCAGGAGTGTGCCGTCAGACCGTCAGTTCACGAAACGACATACACAAAATCAGAAAAGCGCACGTCGCATAGAGTAAACAGCTTGTGGGGTCCAAATGACACCATCTCTAAAGTCTGTGGGAGGGTTAATAGCATCAAAAGTGGACCGGAACCAATTTGCTCTATAGTGCCCCCTGAACTGAGATAGACCAAACCATATATTGTAGGGATCTCAAATTTGGTACGTATATAGATCCCCTCAAATCAAGATAAAAGGTCTGTCCCAAAATGTGAAGGGAGGCGGCCATTTTGGCCCATTTTTAACGTTTACACACCCCAAACTTTAATGAACTCACTCCTACTAGGGATTTTGAGCTATCGGCTTCATTTTCTTCCCTTACATTTTATTGGTGTAATTTGGCAGATATAATCAAAATCTGCTGGTATTTGTAAGATTTGATCATGCAGTGCTCACAAAAAATGGCATCCAGGAAAGAATCAGGCTGACGGCATCTCAGATCCTTCACTGTAAGTAACA
This sequence comes from Brachyrhaphis roseni, assembly GCA_903066815.1. Classification (NCBI taxonomy): domain Eukaryota; kingdom Metazoa; phylum Chordata; class Actinopteri; order Cyprinodontiformes; family Poeciliidae; genus Brachyrhaphis; species Brachyrhaphis roseni. Next base: position 11,805 of record CAEFZY010049057.1, read on the forward strand.
TAAGGTATGAGGTCCTTTCCCACACGTCCATTCATCGTTTTCGCCACAAAAAGGCAAAAAGCTCCATCTTATGTGAGATTGCATCTGATAGAAATGATTGCTTTCTGTCGACATTACTCCCAAACAACCGGTTGCTGTATAGATGGACTTTAATGGTTGCTATGGGTAATTTGTAATCTCAAGCTTCCACTCCTTACATTTCTGACAGTTTAGGGATTTTTTTCTCTTTTTTTACCTTTCCTACCATTCTGATTGTGTGCTGTCGCTACCAAAATCTTGGTCCTGGTCCAGTGTTGTGGCCAGTTGATAAATTGAATGGTCTTCTGTAGATTCCTAATTAGAAGTACAGAGGAAATGGTGTCAACCTAAATCAGTATAAGGTAAAAAAAAAAATGCTACTTTAAAAAAAAATTTTTTTAAGGAATTGGTTAGGTTAGGGTACCAACAATTGTTCCACCAGTGTTTTTCCCAAAAACGTTTCAATGTGAGATTATAGCACCATAATAAAGGTCTGATTTTTATCTCCAGAAGTGAAAAAACGTGCTGTTTCTATACGCACAACATTAAATGAGACTTCTTGTCTTAAAAGCCTCAACATTCATTAAAAAAAAATCAGGTAAACTCTAGAGTACGACATGGCCATGATGTTTCTACGCTGCCCTCACTTCTCATGCTTCCACAAGTGGCTTAATGGCCCCGGCCGTCTACTTGGATTTGTTCTCCAGCAGGATGAAGTCAACATTTTCCAACATGTTGAATCATCTTTATTGTTCTCCCCTCTGCTCTCGTCCACCGCTGTGGCTCCACTCCTCTCCTCCGTGCCTCCTCTCCCCTTCTTCTTCTTCTCTCCGGCCACTTCCGCTAAAAGGAAATTTCCAAGCGGGAGGACTTGCATGCCCAGCTGAGCCTAATTCAACTGCCTGTAGACTCAGGGGTATGTACAGCTCTGCAGCCCTGCCTCTCCTCCCTTCCCTCTCTCCATTTAATCAACTAGCCATCGTGCCCAGTCCCCCTCCACCCTCCTTCTATCCCTCACCCGTCCCTCTTCACCCTTTCCTCCCCTCATCATTCCCTACGGCGGCTTTGCCGCGACGCCGTAGACCTCTCGACTGCCGGTTTCTACTCATGAGTGGCAGAATGATGAATAACTTCGCGGAGGCCATTTTGCATCGTTAATGTGACAGGTTAATATTTAGCAGACATTAATGTAGATATTAACATGCAGCTCTAAGCCACGCTTAGCCACGAGTGCCTTCAGGGCACCGCTTAACCTTATTGGAAAACAAAACCTTTATAACTTGTTCTCGGTGATATTGAGCAGTGCAAGATTTAGTTTGGATTTTTTTTTTTGTATTATTTCCAAAAGTTTTTAAAATCTTTGTTCCTGCCAGTCCAATCCAATAGAGTACTGAATGGGAGCTTTTCCAAGGCGTTTGAATGGACGCTGCTCTCTCTTGGGTGTATAAATCAGTAGAAAAGATGAGCAAATAATTGGCTCTTTGATAAGAAGGAAAAACCCCGTGATTCCCCAGAAGGGTTTCGGTCCCAGACACAGAGTCTAATTAGCACTAATAACACAAGTGAGGATATAGGGACAAACATTATTGATCATTTCTCGTTTAAAGTCATAGTTTTGAAGCAGAGGTTGACTGGTTCGCAGGTCAAGTCTCTTTTTGGACCAAAGCTTCTAAATCTGAATCTCAAAATTTAAAATTTAATTTTAAAATGAACGTTCTGGAGAGTCTGCTGTTGGTTTTCTCCACATGCCATCCTTTATGCACAGAGTTAAGCAATAGCAAGACGAGGGTTACACTTAGTCCTATTGGATAATGCCTCAAGTTATACTCCCAATATTCTCTGTTGTCTGTGTTGTACCAAGTATGTCAGTATGACAAGGTTTTTACTTAACACAATATATTTAACCAGCTTACTTAGAAAATGAAATTCCAGACATAAATATCTCTTACAATGAAGGTTTTCAACAAAAAAGTCGAATCCCATGATGTATCTTGGGTTCCCACATACTTGGGTGTACAGTGTGCATTCTGTGAGGCCCTTGCACGCTGTTCACAGACGTTTGGGATTTCATAGTCTCTCTCCTAAGTCACCCAAACTAGTTTACTGATGTATTTTTGAGTTTTTAAGGTGTTACAAGCTCTGTCAAAAAGACTCTCGGATTCGGTGTTCACACCCACTACTTCATTTGTCCACCTGCTTGACCAGGAAGGTTGCACAGCATCAAATTTATCTGAACCAACCACTGTCCTAGATATACTTCAGTAGGTGGGGCTGGGACTTCTTTACCTTTAATTTTTCAAAGCATTTATTCACCCAGGTGTTGAAACTCTCCTGAGATTTTATTCCATATTGACGTGACATCACACAGTTGCAGCAGGTTTCTCAGCTGCATAAGTGTGATGCATGTCACGTGTCCCACCGCATCCTGAAGAACCTATTCTGGTAGGCTGTGGTGGTTCAACGATGATGTACTGGTACTAAGCAACCTCAAGTACGCCATGGAAATATCCCTTTATAATACTGTCAGCCTGAACCAAACCCAGATAAATCAATGCTTTTATGTTCTTCACACCAAATTCTGACTGTAGTATAGATGTCATCTGGACTCCAGATTCATCTGACCAGAGTTTCATAGTCCATCTGCTAACCAGAGGTCAGTCGCAGTTTCAGTCTTCTCAAACCACTCTGACTCTGACATCGAGATGTTTCCATCCACACATTCAGATTCTGGATATTTGCTCTTTCTTTGTCCATAAACCTGATGGAACGTTGTGTGTTAAGATCACAATAGATCCTCCTCTTGAGGTCAAAAATCATGTTTATCATGTCTTTATTCTGAAAGGCACTGAGCTGCTGCTGCCATGTGATTGACGTAACTATAATAGCGGTGACAGAGCACAGAAGCAATTGCCAGTCGGCCATCTTTCCACACTCAGGAGGCAAATCTCCCATCAGGCTGTCGGAGCATGTTTCCCATCATCTACCTGTCCTCTAACCTGTTCTCTGCATGGCTCCCTTACTGCTGCTGAGACTAACTGAAGTTCTGAGCTCACCTGCGCTCAGAAGAGATAACCAAGGCTCCAACACTTGCTGTATGACTTGCTTTGTTCTCCCTTATAAGCAGACTTATCATGCCTCATGTTGAATGCTCAACTCCAAGCAACGCTTTCTTCCGACTGTCATCTTTATTCGAATTCTGTGCTGGCGATGGCAAAAAATCTCCTCGTTTCAAACTCCTGTTTGTTGTGGAGGAGAGTACGAAATATGGTGTGGGATAATTTATTTATTTATTTTTTTTTTGGGAAGTCCCTCCCCCATCAAAGTGAGATAAACTCAGCTAGTTCAGAAGAAGATGGCTCATAAATCCAGTTTCCCAGAGCTGCCCAGTGCTCTCACAGAAATGAGACCATAACTTTAGGATTTTCCACTTGTTCTTTAAGATTTCTCTGCTATGTAAGATCCAATCTAATATCATAGCATTTCCATTGACTAACTGTGCAAATTGGAATTACAAAAATAAATTTGCTTAATGGACGCACCCTAATTAAAAAAAAAAGGTATTTCTACACAATGTTTTTACACTAGGATAAGTTGCTTTTTCAGCCGTATCAAAATTAGTGTATCATGCAAAACTGCAATGGAAATGCTTTTGTCACATCACACGAGTCACGTGGCTGACAACCAGATGTTACTACTGGCAGAAAATAACAAGAAGACGACAAAGTGGTAGAAGGCTGATGGTGTGCCATTTTTAAAATGATTTATAACTTGAAAAAACATATTTTCTGGAAACACCACAACACTATTTTAGTTAGAAAGTGTTTTTCTTTTGTTGTTGATTTTTGTACATTAGCTGAATATCAAAAGTTTTTTGCGCATTTGTAATGGAAACACAGCTACTGAAGGATTTGAGTGAACACAGCTACTGTCATTAGGGTTGCAGCTAGCCATTATTTTAGTAATCGATTATTCTGACAATTAATCGGGTTTAAAAACAATTTACCTTGTCCATACTTTTCATATTTTTTTCCACAATATCGGAAAGAAATTAACAAAAATGCAGATGCACATAATCCAGTTACTTTTTAAGTAAGAAAATAAACAAGTTGGTGTGCTTTTTTATTTTATTGTACTTTATAAAATACATTAGCACGGCATTCCTTTAGTGTACGCTTAATCATTAATATTACAAAGCATGCATCTGCAGTGCAGGTCTGATCTATTGACTATTAATAATTGCGAAGCAAAAGGTACTTAATAGGATTTTTCTTTACTGAATTTGAATCAGGTGAAGCAAAAACTACTTCAGGATGTCTGGGTAGAAAATATTTACAGACAAAGGATTTGTTTTTTTTCATCCTAAATGCAAAATGTGGATTGCCTTGTACAGTTTTTTGGCCTATTTACTGCTCTGAGTGTGTTGTTTTAAAATCTGTATACTCCAAATAATGATTTATTGATTACAAAATTAGTTGATTAATTCAAAAAATTATTAATCCAATTAATTGTTTCATCCCTAGAAGTCATTTAGGGATGACTTCTAGGGATGTCATCCCTAGAACATAACATTAGAGGTTATGTTTCGCGTTTTCCTTAGAAATGTGTGTTCTTCGTATATCGTATATACTCACAAACTAGTCATTTAAAGAAGCCTGTTACAGGAGGAGTATTGCAAATTTTTGCAAATATTTCAGAAAGCGATTGGAATAAAATCGTATGCAACAGTGGTCCATTTGATTTGGACAGGAATGTGACAATCACACTCTGATTTGTTCAATGTTGAGTATTTTATTTCAATATAAAGGGTTTGTTTAATTTTAAATCCAATTTTTAACAAATCTAAATGTTTGCGTTTACTGATGGCACTTTTAGTGGGCAAGCACACACACACGGAAAAAATTACTTAGCTTCCTGTTATCAACAGCCGCTCTCTGGCTCCTGTTTTTTTCTTCTTCTTCTTTTTGAAGAAATGTAATAGAGATCCCCCCCCTCTTGCGTCTGCTCTCGATTATCGAAGGGCCCACCGGCGAGCGCTCCCATCTCCTCCTCGCAGGTCCGAGCCTAAATTGGGGGTGGCAGAGTGTAAACAAGGAAATATAGGAAAACTCAACCTCCGATTTCCCCCCACAGATGTAGATCTGATCTTTTCTGCTAAAACTCAGAATGCAGAGTGAGTAAAGCATTCAGTGATGAGTGCTAACTCCCGCTACTCCAGAATGAAAAATTCATAGCCTGTTTTTGCCACTGACTGTATTTCTGCTGAAATTAATTTTCCAAACTAAATACCAGATGGGACTTCAATAATTGGTGTTTGACGACTAAATAATAGATCATGCCTGCCTGGAAGGCATTTCACATAAGACATATTCTATATTTTCTTTTTTTTTTACATAAACAGGCTGAAGAATAACAAAAGTAAGCTGCTGCTTCAGTTTGGTTATTTATCAGCAGCTCCTTAGCAGACAGTAAACTGAATGTTATGCTGTGGATGAGGCACTTGGGTATAAAGGGCTTATATAACACTGTGTACGGTGTTCTCAGTAATGAAACAAGGCTAATATTAAACCAGAACTCCCTTGGAGCTCATCTTCTTACTCGGGTTTCATGTTTCCACATCGCTTAAAAAAACATTAGAAAGCCGCAGGATTGGAGAACAATCAATAGATCCCAAATATTTACCAGGATGCGTCTTTTATGTTATTTTGCTATGAAGTGAAATAATGAGCAACCGGAAAACCGTTTTTACCGACTTTATAATCAAAGGTTACTTTTTTTCTGAATACACCTTTCAATCATTCTAAACTTTAGGCTTAGCGGCAAGTTAAAAGTAGCTGGGAAGGATCTACGTTAACGCTACTTTGTGCACTTAGGATGCAGCAGTCTGTCACTAAAGAGCTCTTCAGTCCTACAACAGTGTCATATTTGAGGTGGGAAGTATAAGTATAAGTATACTTCCTGTTTCTGATTCAGCTTCACACTACAGATGGAGTTTGCACATCATCAGTGTTATTATTAATCTTATGATTTGCTGTGGGACCCTTCCATGGGAAGGCTTCGTTGCTAAATTTCTATCACTGCCTACTAATCTATACAGCTGTCAGTCAGTTAATTTTTTTAACCCTTTTGTTTAGAACAACAATTAAGTTCAATTAAGTGGACTTGAGAAATGGCTCTGAAGAAAAAGGTAGAGTTTTTCTAACAGTATGTCCTGAGACTCTTATGTAGGTTTTCCACAGATTTTCCATTAGAAACACCTGTTGCAAGATGTTTCAGGGTTTCAAACTTGCCAAGCCTGGTGGTAGGGGTGCTAGGGCTGTCATCCAGCAGTCCACTGTGTTTGTGAGTGAAAAATGTTTCAAAGTGGACAGAAAATGTTTAAATATCACCTGGTAATTATGTGTTATTAGAAGACATTATTAACAACCCCTAAACACCGACTATAAAGTCTTAAAAAGGCAAACATTATCAAAATACAGTTAAAATAAATGTCAATTATTTGAACTTCAGTTGCTTCATCCTAATACATATAAAATAATGCTTAGACTAGTGGAGGCACAAATAAAGCCTGATGGCCCGCCAGGCTGAGGGAAAGCCTCAATGTATTGAGGCTTTCCCTCAATACATTGAGGGAAAGCCTGTGTTTGTAGTTTTGTATTTAGTTGAAGTTATAAAATCTGGCTACCTCTTTGTTTTGAACCACCTGGACATGGGGAATAAAGGAAAGGAATTAGCGATAGTCACAACAACCACAGAGACAAAGACACTATAAATTTCAAACATAATGGAGTGAAAACACCTAAAACACCTACAATACATGTCTGTCAATGAAAAACGTCTGAAAATGTCTTCTCCAACTGCAGCTCGACAACCTATAAGGTTACGCAGCTGTGACTCCAAGATATCTTCAGGTGCTTGATATGTCCTGCTGTGAGCCCACATTTAGAAACAGCAAGGAATCCTCTAAAATATGTAAATTCATGATTACAGAGACCATAAAAGGGTCCAAGTGGCCCTTGAGTTGATTGGCCCACCAGTTCATTACCATCCACTCTTGCTACATCATTCCCTCCTCCACCCCCAATCTTCCCAGGTCAAGCAAATCAGATGGGGGTTTTACGACGCAGTGGCATTAATCGCTGGGAAGAAAATGCAAATGCGATCACCAGAATAGAAAACCTGGAACGCGCAATATTCATACGCTCTTTTTCTTGGCTCGTGGGAAGTATCAAGGAAGTAATTTGTCAGTTCAGGAGGTGATGCGTGGCGGTTTGGTCCGGAGGCTTTTCTGCCTACTGTTTATTCTCTTTGCTGCCACAGAGGGCTGACTCACTGGGCTGGCTTTTCATTAATACGCCGTCCACCGTGGCACCCTGTCCCGCTTTAATAATATCTGCCGGCGCCAGCGAAGCGGAACAAATACAAGAGACATATCTAGCTGTTTTTATTTCCACCGATTTGAGGGAGGAAATCCGTCCATGGAAGAGGTAACCAGAGGAGAAGCATGGGGGAAAAGACTCAGAGAGTGAGGAAGGACGAGTTAAATGATAAGCAGAGAATACTTTCAGCAGCTACAGAGGTTAGAGATTCATCCCTAAACGGTTCTGCTGATGGGAGGATAATTTAAAGATTAGTGCTTTGAAGAGCATCCAGCTTGCTTTGTGTACAGCTTCTCCTTACTCCAAAGCTCTCAGTGCAGTTTTTAGTGACGAATAAAGGAAATTCAGAAACCTCTGTCTTTATGTCAGGGTATTTGTTCCATGTTCTCAGTTTTACTTCCACAGCAGCACTTTACGTAGCTGGCCTTTGTAACAGACATCATAGCTCAACCCAAAACACAACACTTGTGTCCAGCTGTTCACGCTCCGACCAGATTTATGCATGACACAGCAGTCCAACAGTATGTAACGGAATCACACCAATAAACTCAAAGCGACTCAAACAGGAACGCTCTGTCACTTTTGTTTTTTTTCTGCACTTCTGAGCTCTTGACTCATTTTGCGAGTAAAATATTTTAGTTGAATTCCCCCTCCGCCCCCGAAGTGGACACGTCTTACTTTACTGCCGTATCTCACTTCCTGTTTCACTCATGACATTCCCCTCAATTTGTTGCACAGCTGCAGACAAAACAGACCTCAGGGAATCGCGAGCCGTCTGCGAGGCCCCGGTGACATTAACAGGTTCCGATCGCTGCGTTCCTCATCCGACCCAATTTTCCGTCAGAAAATTGGGTCGGAACAAATACTTAGAGAACATAACTGTTATTTTCTCACTGTGCACACAGTATATGCCGAAACAGTGTCACAGCATCTTTAAGGTGAGGTACCACAACTACTTTGAAAACCTTGGACACCACTAATACTCAGTAAGGTTTCGATATTACATCTTATCAAATTTATCCATCACAGCTATAGGTTTAGGGGAGACATTAAATTTCACATGTCAACGTTAGAGTTAGGAGTAGTTTAGGAGTTGCTGTATCACAAATGCTTGAATTGATTTAGGTATAATTTATAAACAGATAGACTTAAATATCACAATTAAAATAATATCTTTAGTAAGCAAACCTCAATCTGTCGGGTGTTTTTATATCCCATTCCACTTTGTGGTAATGATAACCCTTCTTCTGTGTTTGGTCTGACAAAACACCAAGTTCCGCTTTGTAATATCTTCTTTGCTCATTTATTTCACAAGGGGGATGCTTCTAAAACCGGGTCAGAGATTGATTCTGTTGCACGAAGTATGGAAGACGTCAATGGCAGCAAAAAGGACTTATCGCCTTCAACAGGTAAGCCATGATCGTCGGTACCATATACTGACTGCACATAAAATGCTACAGAGGACTGATGTGAGCCGTCTGATGTGAAAACATCTTGCACTATGTATGTGCTAAAGTTTTATTTAGACAATCTGTTTCCTCAAGGTGTACCTCAATTATTCCCCGCCTGCTATCTCTATGGTCGTCCTCAAACCAGAACAGCAGCTTTATCTACCACTCGTTGTGTGCCAGTTCCCATCGACTCTTATTGCTGCTCAGGCAGCAGCCTGGAAACCAAATGGAAACACTGCGGTAAGCAGTGCAACTTCTAACTTCCCGTCTGTCTCTTCAGGCTCCTATAAAGCTGCGTACCGGGCTGGAAGACCCACTTCTTTACCATCCAAAATTTTATTAAACCACAAAGGAAAAATTTGCATTTTTAAAGTTGGGTTACTCTCCTGTTGCTCTGCATTGGTGTTGCTGCCAAACGCAATGTTCCCTTTCACTTCCATCAGATTGCTGCTGTGCTGATGTGTTCATGTTACCCTACAAGTAACATGAATACTTGATTCTCCATTTTTTAAGTCCTTCTTTTTCAGAAAATAAAGCAATGTCTGAAGATCCTCATAGACTCTAATCAATCTCCATCCTTCTCTACTTCAACAGTAGTGCCGGTGAATGGTCACGTGGAAATGAAGACCAGTCTGACTCCACCTCTCATCACCCACACCGCTGCCACGCCCATGCCCATCCCCAAGTTGCCCGTGGCGGGCGACCTCGTCCTGGGCTATGAATCTCGTCAAGGCAGCAATATCTCCTTGGACCCAGCCTGCTTTGACAAATCGCCTGTGAGTAAGAGTGTTATTCGTTTCTCCTGCGCTTTGCAGTTCTCTTTTGGGATGGAAGGTTTTCCAGGATGTAACCGAGCAGCAAGAAATTGCTTGGTCTTCTACTCGGCTTTGGCCACAGTGTCTCAATTGAGTGTGTGTCTCTTCCCAATGAGCGATGATGATTAATGTCTTCTATCGATCCGGCCATCTGCTTTTGGCTGTGATCACCGCTCTATCTGGCAAGCTGATGATCAAAAAGAAGACTTGAGAGATTAAATCCCAATTTTCCATGTGCTCATGGAACCACACAAGTAACCAACAAAAAACAGCAAAGTCATGATGACTTTTCTCATTGGTCATCCTCTTGCACCGCTCTCTCCACAGACTAGCGCCCGCTCCTCTCCGCACGGCCAGTGGACGACCGGCAGCGGCTGGGGCAGCCGCCGGTCCAGCTGGAACAGCCTGAGCCGCGCGCCATCGTATAAGCGACAGAAGCGACAGTCTGGCGAGCGGCGGTCTCTCTTGTCCGGAGAGGGCAACTCGAGCTCCGACGAAGGAGACGGTGGAGGAGAAGGTGGAGGCGGGTTGGTGGATGAAGACGACACGTCCCTTCCTAGGACGGACTCGATGTCGCAGCCTCACGGAGGACCGCGGCACAGGAGGATGGAATCCGTGGAAACGCGGAGCTCCATGGATTTGCCTCCTGAGGCCTTACTGCAGGTAGAGCAGTTTTTGAAGCTGTTTGACTTTGCGAGCTTCTTTAACCGTGTTCCTATCTCTTTTTCCCTCATAACCCCATAAATCTTGGATTTGATTGCAGTAATGCCAAGCAAGAGTTTTCCATTGATTGTTGAGAAGGATACAAATCATTTTTGATATTCCATTGTATAAAAAAATGTAGCATGTGGAAATATTGGCTCTGTGTTGCCCTGTGATGGACTGGCGACCTGTCCATCGTTCACCCCGCCTCTCGCCCGAAACATTCGCTGGAGATAGGCACCAGCAACCCTCCAGACCCCACTAGGGAGAAGGGTGTATAAAAAATGATGGATAGATGGAAATATTGCCCTCGAACAAGAAATGTGACTTTGATTCCACTTTGCTTTCAGTGAAGACATTATGAATTTAAATCAGTGGTGGGAATCAATTAAAAATGTGTATAGAGTTAATTGCAGGATCTGTTAAGAATTAATGTCATATTAATAGAAAAAATGTTCTGCTGCTAAATAATTGAATAAATAGACATACGAGTTCAAAAACAAAGATATTTATTGACGTCATGTTTTTCAGTCATCCGATTGGAGCAAACTGCTGTTATTCCCATTCCACTTTCATGCAATTCAGGAACCCTGAATGCAACTTCTTTGGAAAAAAAAAAAAAAAGTTCTTTGGAAATGTGGACGACATTAACGTTGGCAACGTATGCGCTGCTGCATCATGTTTAGCATTGAGATGCTACTTTAGACTTCCTCACTAACTCCTTTTAGCACAATTTGTACACAGTCTTTTCCAGCGCCCAATAAGATTGTTTTTGTTTCTTTTTTTGTTTGTTTTTTTGTTTTTTTTTTCAAGCAAAAATTAACCCTAAGGGGACCAACAGAAACCGCTGTTGTTTGCGGATGTCGTTTGTACATCGGGTTTACGGATGTTCCAGAAACGAAGGAATACAAAGGTTCCGGATAGAATAATGATTAAGAGTGTTGAAAATTTTTATCCTTTTAAAATTAATGCCATTACTTAGTCAAAATTAACATGTTAAAGTCACAACCTTAAATAAAATATGGAAAAACATTTTTTGGAGAATACTGTTTTTCTTATAAATATTTTAATTGACACATGCTGGGACAGCAGGGACACAGAAGGTAGTCACAGTTGATAGGAAGATGGACGGAGGATGCGTAAATACATTTGAAAACTATTTTGTCATTTTGCTTCCTCCTTACAGTTACTAAAATATATCATCTACAACAGATCTGACTTGCCTTTGGTTTTAGAAGCTTGTAGATCTGCATGTATATAACGTAGGAAGGGTAAGGTCATTTTATTTATAGAGCACATTTTCAGAACAAAGGCAATTCAAATGAATTAAAAGGAAATACAGACAAAATAACAAAACAAAGGAAGAAAAAGTATAAGACTACATATTAGTTCCCCATGTAAGGTAGTAAGGTGAGTTCCTCTGGATTCTAAGTTTGTTCTAATTCCTGAAGTATATAAAGTAAACGTTCCCGTTCTGGGATGCTAAGCAAAAGTAGTCCCTAATTTACTTACCTGCACTTTTTTTTTCTCATCCACGCAGGTGCCCTACCTGCACCGCTCAGCCAGCATGCACAGCTCCAGGCCACCCTCCCTGGCCCACCTACGGCCTCCAGAACACAGCGACTGCAACGGGAAGGGAACTCCGTCGGCCCTGGGCCCGACCAACATCTCCCTGGAGGAGAACACAGAAGACGAGAACGCGGAGGAGGAGGTCAACCAGGTTAGTCTCCACCTGCAGTTACCTTCATACACTAACTCTGCCCTCCTGAGATGTTGGATACTGAACACTATAACTAGGGCTGGACAGTAACCCAATAATGGTACATATTGTGGTAGATGCATAATCAATATTAATATTAATATTACTGTCCAGCCCTAGTTATAGAGTAATATTCAATACTCAATATATAGAACTGTCACTGAAGTCTGATCAAGAACTTAGCCGTTCAACCTTTTTATGGCTAGCTAAGCAACTTTGGTGGCATCAACTTCACTTTTTGGTTACCTAGCAACAACCTGTCGAGTAACTTGTGCAGCAGCAGTTTCAAGTTTCACTACTGTGGAATGAAAACTGTGGGTAAAACATAGAACTACCAGTATTTCAGATATTTAAAACAAACAAACAAAACCCAAATAAATAATTATCGATATTGACAATTATCGATATCGACTGATATGAAACGCCTATATTGTAGTAAGTTTTTCAACCCTAATAATAACATGTGGTATAACAACCCAACATATTTAGTGTTAGCTTAGTGAAAATGAAAGTATTGTCTTATTTTAGTAAAAAAAAAAACTTAACTACATAAAAACGCAATATTTCACAGAGTTGCTTCTCATTGTTTATTCAAGTATATTTGATAAGGAGCATCTAGATACAGCCTGACGTCCAATTTGCTATATAAGCATGAGGTTTAGACAGAGGGACAGGTGTTAGCAATTTAAAACTGCATTTAACTTACAAGATTACAATTACCAGATTTGTACTGACGGCCACATCTTTTATTTATAAAGCCGGTTTATCCAGCCTGAAGCTTTGGACATCTGGATAACGCATGTTCTCCACATATCATGTGCATGTTTTCCTCTGTGCAGAGTCGTTTTGCCAGGATTCTCCGATGGATGGAGAAGAAGCAGCCAGCATGGTGTCGGCAGAGAGACACATGGTCCCTCTACCTGTTCCCCCCAGAGTCCAGGTACGCTCCACATCAGTTTTTTTTTTTTCCCCCCCCCCAACATGTCAAACACTTTCGATTGAGTCTTGCAGATTCTTATCTGTAACAAAAAAAAAAGTTTTTCAATCTCTATTCCGACTGTCAAAATCTTGTCACAGAGAAAGTAAGCTACTTTGAAAATGTACTGATAAAATGTAATCTTCCAATTGACCAGAAAAGGTTCCCTTTTTTTTATCGCTGCGTTTGACTGACATTCCATAGTGTTGACTCTAAAGTCATTTTCCCGCAACATGAATGCGTCAGGTTTTTTTTATTTTTTTCCTCATCCCTTTTTATATCAACTCCTATTCCCTCCCACACTCACACTTCAGAAGTCTCTTTCATCTGCACATTTCTGCCATATCAGGGGTGAGCAAGCGGCAGCGGAGGGAGGAAGGGAGTTTTTCCCTCTGAGTGCGTCGCGTTATCTCGGCCACGTGCGGAATCTACACTCCTCCACCATCATTTTTGCTCTGAACTACAACAAAGTCAATTAATTGTTGTCCTATAATTATACCGCGATGATATCTGAACAACATTTGTATCTTTTCAACACCATTAAGAGTTTCAGGTTTCATAAGCAGACCTTTTAGCTAAGCTGTATTTGGGCTTAGGTAAATATTTAGCTTCAAATTGCATGTTCAGCTCAAAACTAGATATTTATTTTGAATCTAGACATATATTAGCAAACTGAATATTTAGCCTCAAACTAAACAGTTACCTCCAAACTAAATATGTAGTCAACAAGCCAAATATTTATTTTGAAGCTAAGCGAAATATTTAGCTAATCTGCAAATTAACTTGCCGATCATTGTAAGTGGATTACCAATATAAAAGCTGGATCTTGTGAACATTTATATAAACTCATGTCACACCTTCATCGTTTCTTTTCCTCTGATATTTAGCTTATTCAGTTTGCAAGCTAAATAGCTAAAATGGTTTGCTAACTAGATATTTAACTGACAAGCTAAATAAGCAAATCATTTAGTTGTTAAATATTTTAACAAAATAAATGTTTAGCTTATTTAGGTTGCTAACTAAATATTTAGCTTACTAATTAAATATTGAGTTTGAGACAGTGGCATTTTTAAATGATTGATTTATGTAGTGAGAATATGTCTTTAAAAAATGAATTCCCTTTTCTTTACTTTATGACAGGTTATCTTTAAAAACAGCGCCACATATTTCAGGCGCATGATGTATTATAGGTTTTTATTCACCCTTCAAATCAACCATTACACTACGATGACATCATTTAGTATATCACTGCAGACCTTTTAGCTGAGCTTATTTTTTATTTTTGAGCTTATTTAGACATTAAATCAAGCAAACAGGATGTTGAAAGAGGATCAAAAGTTGCATTTGTCTGGAGGCGTTCACACGCAGCCATCCAGGTTCCTGCAACTTCTGAATTCAAAACTGTTTTCCTGCTGACAAATGTTTGTTTTCAGGTTGTAAATGCCACAACAAAGGTGGAAATAGCTTTGAAATGATTTATTATTATGGACTTTTTTTTTCTATCACAAAAAACCCACAAACTTAGAAACCAGAAAGAAAAATGCACAAAACATGATACAAATTTGGTTTTCTTCATAATTTTGTTTCTTATCAGAGTGAAGAGAATAAATGCTAAGCAGATAAATGTTTTTAACAAATTAAATAAATAGTACTTCCTCATGTTTTGGTACAGTAAAAATAAATTCTAGTTTCATTATTGGAAGTCAAGCTATTTTCACCACGCACATTAGCAGAAGTTCATTCATCTCAGTTCTTTTAGGAGACCTGGATGCTTCAGCTCCCTGATTTCTGTGGTATATGTTTTGGAAAGGGTTTATGGGGAAAACCCCCAGGGGTCTTGTGATCTGCAGCATTGTCAAAACATTATTTATCTTTAATCACACAAAACCTGCAGAAAAAGTCCCCTGCTTTCCACAGTTTGTACTTTGCTTCAGTGCTAATGCTAGCATGCTCATTCTCTAACATCACACTACTGCAGTGGACTCACTATTCATAGTTTCTCCCAATTATTCATGGGAAATTAGACTTTTCATACTTTTTTATTTATTTTTAGTTGTCTATTATCATGAGAAAATGTAGCTTTTAGTACTAGACGAGGATATGTTAACGCCAAACGGACTGGAGACCTCTCTAAAAGCAGGAAGTGGACTAGAGTGCAGGGCATTCTGGGTAAATACAACCAAAACAAAAGCGCTAGTCTAGCGCTCGCAGGAGAAATGGTTTGAGGATTTTTGTCTGAGACAAAAGAGAAATCTTACAACCACTAAAATCTGACTCCTCTCCATTTTTGGTTATATTTTATGAAGAAGGAAGTTGTTCAGAGGTTTTCCTGTCGTTTCCTTCAGTAGTACTTGTTGCAGCGCCACCACAGGCGAGGAGGGGAACAGGTTTTGTCATAGGTTGTGGAAACAAACCACACCAGCTGAAAATGTGACAAATGTTGCCATTTCGGGCCCTATTGGACCGAGTCTGCCACACAGTTAGATTCAAAGGAGAAATCCAAGATTTGATCAGCAAGTGTTTATTGCCTCATTTGTACTTTTCCAAACTGCACACACCAAATTAGGCTGTGAATGTTTAAAATTCTCCATCTAAAATCTAGAATTGCACAGATCTCCGGGTTTCAGAGTGACGCTTTTGGACTTTCACACCAATCACTTTAAAAAAGCAAAGATCACAACCGAATACCTAGAATCCAATTGGAACATCTCGAGTTTGTTGTTGTTTTATTTTTGTTTTTTGTTTTGTTTTTTAATACAACTTCTGTTAAATTTTGTCAGTTTCTCCGCTTGAGTTTTGATGCGCTTCACGATATTTGGAGAAGTCCAAAACTCTCTGTGATGGCTATGAAACACCTTTATACCACCTGTCATTCAGGAGGGTTTGTTTTGATGCCGGAAAAACTGCAAAGGTCAGTAGGGTGGGGTGAAATCTTCCGACTCCTGTCAGAATCTTTTTCTCATTCGCTTCCTGTTATCAGGATGACTTCTGACTGAAAGTGTTATTTTCACTTGAGCGTCCAGTGACAGTTTTTGTTTTTGTTTCTTTAGCAATGAAATGAGCTCTCAGTGTCTGTGTGTGTGTGTGTGTCAGAGTTTTTAGGTGGAGCCGTTTCCTGCTAAAGTTCACTTCCAGATATTTGCCCTTTAAGCCTGAGAGGAAGAGATGGAGCCATGTGTCATCCCTCCTCTGCCTCTTGAGAAAAACACATAAATTCTGTATAATCAAGCCTCTGGCATGCGGATATTAATAATGTATGAAAAAGCACAGGGAGACAACAAACTCACCCACATGCACGCACACACGCATACGCATGCATGCGAGACTCTGTGAGTGGTGGCACAATGATGTCTGTGTTACCAAATAAAGCCAAAAACCCAGATCGGAGCCCCCGCTGCACATTCAGACCCACATGAGCCTCCAAATCTCGTTAAATTCCCGGTTTAATCCCTGACTCCATCGTGTAGAACAGTCGCTTCCCCGCATCTCTCAGCTTGTTTCCATCAGCCTACAGCCTGGCTGCCTCTTCGTTGGAAGTCATACACAGCTAACGACACCTAAATCTACACTTGTTCTCTGAACACAAAAGTACCTGCCATGTCGTCAATTAGTTTTAGTAAATCTTCTTTTGCAGGACAGAAGAGCATTTCACGTTTTAGAGACGTTTAATCTAAGGAACTTATATTTTCAATTTGGATTGCTGGGATCGCTTCCACATTTTAATTTCACTTCGATCCTCCTCCTGCTAAATGCTCATATAAAGTTTAACGACAGTCTAGATTACAACACTGGGAAGAAATAAACCGCCACACGGTTTGCCAAGTAAAGCTGGCTGCTGTTCTATCAGGGCAAAAAGTAGATAAGGATGACGTTTAGTTAAAAATTTTTAGCAGTTTTGTGTTTGAGAAACTAACTTGTTACAACTTGCAATCGAGCAGCAGGAATTAACATTTAGAAATAAAAATGAATCTAAATTAAGAAAAAGGTGTGCGCAGAATCGCTCAAAAAAATGACTCATGACAGAGTTCAGGCTTCAAATGAGTTTAATTAAAATCATCAACTGGAAGTAATGCCTCATTCATTCAACTCATGTAATAATCACCTTGGATGTGCTTTTCTTCAACAGCTGCAAAACTGATCTGGCATTGTTTTTGGCTTTTTCTTGTGATAAATTACCTGGATATGCTGCTGATTTGTTCTAAAGGGGCAGGATTATGTTTTCCAGCCACATAGAACCATTTTATATAAGTATGTTAACTTCAGTTGTTATAAAATCCTGCATATATCAAATAGGGCTTAAAGGAAATTTGACTTTGTAATTTAACGTCTTGAATTTGGAGCGCTGTCTCTTTAAGAAGCTCCTGCTTTTTCTGAAACTCCACCTTCAGGAAGTCATCACAACATGGCTCCTCTATTAAACCTTTAACAAAAATTTTTACCAACGTTGCTCTGAGAAGCAGCCCCTATAATGAGCTCAGCAGATGCACAGTTCCACCAGGTGTTTGCTAATTGCTGCTGGCTAGTCTGAAGGAGACTAGAGGAGTCGCGGGAGAGGGCTGCTCTGTGAGGCTTGAAGCCCTGAAGCTTCGAAACAGCATCTCAGAGGAGGAGCTTTCTCCTGGAAGGTGACGCTAGTTTTTTGATGATGGAATAATATAACACGGTGTAAAGCTTAAAAAACTCGATTTTACATAATACTGCCCCTTCAAGACGTTACACAGCATTATTAAAAATTTCTAATACTGAGAACAAAAGCAGACGTTTTTGCTGAAGCTTTTCAAATTTGATTAATACCTTTAAATGGGATCTGTTTTGGGGGCCTCAGGATGGCGTTTCTACTTTATGCAGACCATGTGGTCCTGTTGGCTTCATCGTGTCGTGATCTCCAGCAGTTCCTAGAGCAGTTCGCAGCCAAGTATGAAGCAGCCTGGAATGAGGATCTGTGCCTCCAAGCTCGAGGCCATGGTCTTGAGCTAGAGAAGGGTAAAGTGCCTTCTCCGGGTCGGGGAAGAGGTCCTACCCCAAGTAAAGCAGTTCAAGTATCTCGGGATCTCGTTCCCGAGATACTTGAACTGCAGAATCTCCACTTTCACATCGTGGTTTAGTACTTCTATGATCTTGACTCCTACACTGTTTGGACAATCAACTTCTTTGCCAGTTGAGTCTCAATTGGCAAATTGGTGTTGGAAAGGTTTTGGTTCAATGATCTCAATGATGGTACAACACGGATTGGGGAACCTGGGTCAGATTAGGAAGATGGGGTTACCTGGGGAAGACACAATGCGAGTTGCTTTACAATAGAGGGTAGGCATTTGGGTTTCAATCTCAATACACTCTTCTGGTCTAATTGATGTTTTTTTTTTGTTTCCCCAAGGTTCAGAATCTTGTGCAACAAGATCATCACCCACAAGATGTTTGACCACGTCGTTTTGGTCATCATCTTCCTCAACTGCATCACCATCGCCATGGAGAGGCCTCGCATCCATCCCACCAGTGCCGTGAGTGACAAAGCTTCCTCTGCTAAGTTAAACTCTTGATACTGTTGGCACTCAGCCTTCAGCGATGCACAGGGAGAGAAATGTAATGTATTGATCGTTAACAGAAGTTCCATAGATGTGCGAGTTCATAATGGAGGCACTTTGTGACAGCTTAGCAAAACCCCAAAGAGAAATGCAAAAAATAAAAAAAGAAAAAGCACCTGTCAGCGAGTCCAAACGCAAGGCGCTCGTACAGGCCAGAATTCGTTCTGTGGCTCACACTCTTCAGAGAATTGGAGCGGAACATCGTGTAAGCAGGGAACCTCTCCTGTTTGATTGTGAGCCAGTTGCTCTGGGTGATGTGTGCTTTACCTCTGTATCTGCCGCTCTGCATATTCAGCACCGCCACCTCCACAGCTGAGGCGGCATCCCTTCAAACAGGGCAGGTGTGGCGGAAAGCCATGCTGTATGGAGAAAAACAACAACAAAAAAGGCCCACAGCCATAAATACAGTCCCTTTGCTATACAACTCATGCCCCATCTAACCTTTTCACATCTTGTCAAGCTACAACCTCAAATAAATAGTCTTTATGTGGAGCAAAAAGGATACCTTGAAAATTGTCAATATCCCTGTGTATGTTGTTCTGTACTGTCTGTTTTATTTTGTTCCTGTATGTTTCTCTTTCTAAATAAAGTTACTGGGGACTGGGAGGAAGAGAACGTGACAATGCGAGATTCTTCACCCACTTCAAAACAAAAGCGTGAATGCAAACGGCTAACTACTTGAAGAATCCTTAACAATCAATTTCAAAAACTTCAAGGCAGATGTCGCAATTTATTCAACTAAAAGTTTTGAAAACAGCCAAAAACATAATAAAAAATGTGATTGACAGTGCTAAGACTACTACCTCTGATTGGTCAGGTAACACTTTATTTGAAGGGGTTGTGCATAAGACTGACTTGAATACATAAACATGACATAAGACCTGTCATGAACATGAAGAAGTCTTCATGCATGTTGTCATGACGTCTCATTTGGTAAATAATGACTGTTTTAACTGACCTTTTAATGCAAATTCTTATAAAACTTTGCATTAAAAGGGTCGTTATTGACCGAATAATGAAAAGTTGACACTTTTAACAGACTTTTAATGCAACTTTACATTAAAAGTGTCATTATCTAACAAAGGACACTTTATGACAACAGTTGTAAACATTCATGAAGACTCCTTCATGGTCATGACCGTTGTAATGTCAGTCTTATGCACACCCTTTTAAATAAAGTGTTGCCATTGGTTGTTTCTAGCTAGCTCTGGGAATAGGCAGAGGAGTTTGACTTTTTTATTTCACAGATTTTCTGTCTCACTCCATACTGTCACATTACAGTGACGGTTTCAACAATTACTTTAAAAAAAATATATATATATATATATATATATATATATATATATATATATATTTTTACCTCCATGAGAGCTGTAATAAATGTTTAAAAATGTACAAATTTCTGCACGGCAGCCGTTTGCATCTTAATGTCATGTTCCAGAAATTAAGAATTCAATTACATGCTTAACTATTTTCTTTGAAGTCAAAGTTGTTCTGAGAAATATAACCAGCGGCACTTAAGTTTGAGGCTACTTTATATCAGGATGGTTGTGCCGACTGCATGCAGCTCACCATGGGGGGTTCTGGCCTGTTTCTGAAGCCTGGAGAAACCTCTGCACAGCATGCCTGTAATGTGCTAAGTCAGATATGAGCCTAGTTTGGGATAGATGCATGTTTAACTGAGAATGAATTTTACTGCACATGTCGCAAGATCAATTTTAAAAATATAGAAACAGGTTAGCAAGTTTTCTAACAAACTCTCCCACATTTCAGATAGAAAGTAAAGGGAGGTTATGCCACTTTTTTTCCATCTTACATTTCCTAGCCAAGCACATGAGCATGAACACTCATACTCTATAGTTTCCTGCAAATTATAAACAACTTAAAGCAAATAGTTTTTTGGGGTTTTTTTGGCCTAATCATTGTAACTACTAAATAATGAAACAAATTACATAACTATGCTTTATTTTGACTGAAGTCCCGCTGTCCTAAATACTAACTAGAGCAGCAAACATTATAATCCATGACGGTGTTAATTCACTAACTCCAGTTAGATTAACATTTACTAAAACATTTTTTAAAAAAACTTCAGCTATCCTCACAAAGCAGAATGGACTCATCAATTAGGTTTTTTTTTTTTTTTAATTTAAGGTCTGTCAAAATATAACGTGCAAAAATAAAAAACCAACCTAATCCTTGACGACGATGCGTGAAAAGATTCTTAGGAATTCTTTGGAAATCATTTTATTCAGTGACAACTGCAGGACACAGACAAGGGGAAATGTGGTCCACTGCTAATCCTCCTGTCTGTGTCACACTGTTGCTCCCTGTGGCTTAAGTTTAGCTGCTGTATGGGATTGCTGCTCATGCTGGATCCGTGGCAGCGAATACATACTTACAGTCATATCAATTATTAGGCCGAAAGAAGCAGCCAACTTCGGTTATTCTCGTATGTTTTATTAAGCAAAAGAAAACTGTGAGAGCAGCTACTTACCAGAGCCTGACAGGAGAAAATGTCTGCTGTGGAGAGAGAATAAAAGATTCATACTTTGAGAGAGCCGTCGCAGTCGCTCATCAACACAGTTGTCAAAACAACAGCGCTACCCGTGGTCACAAAGTTCTGACTGAAACTGGAGTCAACTTGAGAGCTGAAGTTGATCAGAAATCGTTTCTTGTTTTTTGGGGGGGTTTTCAGTTGTAATCTGAAGGCTGACGCTAAACCGAACATTGGAAAAAGATTCACATTTAGACTAAAAGCTTTCAAAGTGACAAGTAGTGAATGAAAAGTGTTTCCTTTTCCTCTGAAGGTAACAGGTTGAAGAATTAGAGTCACATACAGCTCTGGTAAAAATTAAGAGAGCACCTAAAATTATCAGTTTCTCTGACTTTACTTTTTCTAGGTATATGTTTGAGTAAAACTGGCATTATTCTTTTATTCTGTGAGCTTTTAGATGTCTCTGAAATTCCAAGCAAAAATTTAGTATTTATTTGCCAAATATTGAGAAATGGTCAAAATAACAAAAAGGTGCAGTGGTTTCAGACCTGAAATGATCCAAAGAAAACAAGTTCATTTTCATCTACAAACAACAACACTAATGTTTTAACTCAGGAAGAGTTCAGAAATCAATATTTGGTGGAATAACCTGGAGGTTTTCAATTGGGTTCAGTGGATCGAAATTAAAAGTTAATTTGTTATTTAAATCTGGTTTTTGGCACCTCAGCTCAGTTCAATAAACTTTACACTCAATCAGTTATTAAAAATCATGTCTGGGTCTTCCTCCTCTTGTAATATCAACCTGTTTCATATTGGTGTTCAAATTTAGGTGGCCATTTTTTTTTTATTTTTTTGTTAGAATAAGACAGGTTTATGGTAGAGGCTGAATTGCTGTGCCTCCAGTGTGCCTGCATCATTTCTGCTCAGGGACAAACAATGTCAAAGAAAAATCCCTCTTCGGAGGCTTCTTTCCTCTCTTAGCCAATGATGATACAGCTGTAAAGAAGAAAGGAGATTCAGAGCCAGCACATGAAATAAGACCTCAGTGCTGAGGCTTCAGAAACTATATATTGTTTACAACCACGCTGCACAGCAGATGTGGCAGAACAGTTCTTTCCTGGTGAAATACTGTTCTGGTGTTCAGCTTATACAAGCAGAGCCTGGAGATCTGAGCTGATTGCTACAATAGCTTTGAACAGAAATTCTAGGATGAAAAGTGACTTTTTTTTTCTTTTTTTTTTGAAGACATAGAAACAACTGTTACCAATTTGCTTAGGCAGTGTGATTCATATTTCATGTTTAACTGTTAAGATTTGAAGTAATTTAGATAATGTGCCAGAGAAGAGTCGGTGCAGGAGGAAACAGAACTTCTTTTTCACAGTCTTCATTTTGTAAATACATAGATTTTGGTTGTTTACAGTCTTCACATTTGATCGAACTCGTCCTAGGGATTTCGATTGATGGGCTTCAAACCTGGTCAGTTTGTTCATAAGACATGGCCGATTAAAAGTTACCAAAACCGTGAGTTTTCGTGCATGCTGAAGGGGCTTTGCAAGGGGTCAAAGTTCACCTACTCGCCATGAAACACAAAACTATTATAAGTCCTACACAAAAACTCATGAAAGCACCAAACTTTAAGTGATTGATCATCATCGGGTGTCCTACAAAACCCAATGGTCAAATGATGACATCACTTAAGTCACACCTCCTGAGAACAGGAAGTGTGATGTTTTACTGAGAATGGTCTCTATCTGACCCCTTTGACCTAATCAACAAGAAACTGTGTCCAGAGACAGAAGACATGTTGGTGACTGGGTTTCCAACACAGACAGATTTTGATGGAGCAGGTGGGTGAGGTGAATTTGACTCCCCTGCGCCCCCTAGGTTATTCCATCAGCTATATCTCCTCACTGCATCAGTCGATCTCCACCAGATTTTTGGTGTGTCGTCAGATAGCGCTGCTGAACGCATCGGTGCATATCACCTGGTGGATGGATGCGGAAACTGTGCGAGAGCTTCTGCAATGGCTGGCGGAGGCCAGAGCTCCCACAGGGGCCCGGAGTGGTGCTGAGCTGCAAGGGGCCATTCGAGGCTGCATGCAGCTTTAATTTTTGTTTGTTTGTTTGTTTTACAATTAAAATTGGGCAGGTTAGTTGACAGGAGATTAAAATTTCTCAGAAGTTGTGCTCTACTTGTCTATGCTACTTTTTGCCCCACGTTTGGAAAAACATACCAAGTGAAGAAGTTAAATATTATTCATTAATGTAAGGGACTGCAGTCTGATGCACGCAATTCATTGCAGGTTTTTGTCAATTTTTTCCCCTGAAAGTATTTGTATGTTGTCAATGCACTGCATGTATATGTCACATTGAAGGTGTAGACAGATTTACAATGCACCATCAACGCCTCATTTATGCATGTCACACCTGGGGTGTGTGCACCCTTCCTACTACAAATGTGTCCCTGCGCCTGGCTGAAATAGTTCAATCATCCTCAGTTGTCCGCTTATGCCTGGTTTATTTAAATCGTCCTCGTTTAAGCAGGGAAACGTATCGTACATGCAGGTCTTCACCTGTTTAGGACAAAAACTGCCTCGCCGGGGATTTGAAAGCGCAGAAAGAAAGATGGCTGGGAGAAAGAAAGACGAGCTTTCGTTCCCCAGGGTGCCTTTGAGGTGATGTTTCGTGTAATTAATCTGCCGAGCTTCACTAGACTAAAACCATACTTCACAATGACACTAATAATGCCTGATTATGTGATGTTGTAAAGTCTTGGTTGGTGTTTGAACAGGTAGAGTAATGGGGCATATAATGTGTTTTAGTTGTGGGGGTTTTTTCGTGTGAGGAATTGCAGGAGTGAGGCTTTGCATTTCAATAAAGCCACTCAAAGAGGGGTGTAGTTTTATTCCTCTTTTTTTATTGCTGTTGTTTTTCAGCAGATAGTGTTTACGCTAAGCTGTGCCGCCAAAAATTCCCCCCTCTGCTTCTTTTCTGGAGACAACTCAAAGACCTCCTGCTGGCAGCTCGGCACAGCAGCTTTATCTGGGTTCCTCACTCTTCCCCTTCTCTTCCACGAGCCTCGCTTTTTTTTCTTCCCTTTTTCTTTTTCTATGTCACCCGAACGTTTCAGCCGCAACCCAGGAGCAGCAGTCGTGAACTGCGCATCGAGAGATGAGACCGACTATATTACAGAGCAACATCGCCGAGCGTTTCAACAGAGACACACATATAAATCCCCTTCAGGGAAAAAGAGGCCGAGGAGCGGATGTAGAGCTAACATCATTCGGACAGGTTCAGAGCAACAAAGATAATATTTAAACGTTTCCCTTCAAACGAGCGCTTTAATGTAAAGAACTGCTGTGTGCCTCCACAGCAGGAACAGCGAAACGATAGCCGTGCAAAGTGAGTACAAAAGCGGCAAAAAAGTACATGAATGCAGAAGCCAGTGAATCACCGTGATGTTTTCAGTGGCTCCTCAGCTTTAAAGGTTGTGGCTTTTGAAACTTCTTTTTTTTTTCCCTGAGTGGATGTCCTTTTCATTTAGACAACAAGGACTCAGAAGTGTGTAGAAGCTCAACCGGACCACAGTCCATTTGAAGCCGCCTATTTTTTTCATGTTGACAGACAAGGAAATGCACACTTATTCAGTTCCTTGTTAACACAAATAGAGATTCAGCAACTCAATGGGTTTAGAAATAATGATGTGCAGCCAACCCGCTGGACTTTAAGCTGGACATCGGGATGGGGAAAACGGGATTGATGCGATTTTGATCACGGCACGGATGCTGGTTCCGGTTGTTTGTGCTCTGGGTGTTGCAGAAAGGGCCGATCAGGTGCAGTCGTCTGCAGGCTTTGCAGAGAAAGATTCAAGGAAAAAAGAAAAATCCCACCGAGGGGCAGCTGTGTGGCAGAAAATGTTTCATTGATGTTAGAAGTCAGGCGGGGAAGGGCGGACTGCTTCAAGATGATAGGAATGCAAAAAAAAAATAAAAAAATTAATCAAATGACTGCTCATTAAGGTGTGAGGAACACAATTTCTGAATTCACAACACGCTGAATTCTGTAGCAGATCTGATCGCTCCTCAGCACGAAACACGTTACACACACAGCTGGTGACAAAAAACACTGTACATTATATACACAAGCTAAATGATGGAAAATCAGTTAATATCTACACCCCACGAATGCAAACCTGTTCTAAAAAGAAGGGGCTGGTAGCATGTAGGCGTGGAAAACCTTTAAACTAGAAGAGGCGAGTTGAGTAGGTGGGAAATTAACTAATGAGGCAAGATCTAAGTAAATAAACAAAGAAATGATCAAAACATATCTTGAATTCAAACACCCACGCAACTTAATGCTTGCAAAAATGCCTTTTTCTTCCAAGCACAATACTACTATAACATACCATGTTCTAGCAAAGAAGATCAATTGAAAAGCATCCAACTTATTATTTAATTTCCTTTAAAAAGTGGTTGAAATAAATGATTTTGCTACCTTACACTCCTGTGGAGGCCTCTGATGAATGCCTTGACGGTTAACTGCTCATAATAAATAAAGGAACCACACTCCAGCAGAGGCGGTACATATCCAGGCTTTGTTTTAAATTCATAGAGTGCTGGATGACGTCAAGCGTATGAATTATGTTCGCGGCCTAAGAAAGAAGCATCTCCTGCCCCCGTAACCGTCTAACAGACTAAAATAATGTCCTTTTACTGGACAAAGCTCGACAGCTGAGTCACATAAAAGTACAAGTGCACATATATCACCGGCTCATCCTCTCCGATCTCTAGCTTTTACTTCCGCCGCTGTATTTTCCTTTTCCCCGGCCAGTTAAACACATATGAGATTACGCTGCATGCGTCCACTCACACGCTTTCAAGCCTCTCTTCCTGTGAACCTTGGAATAAGGTATTTTATTGATGCAAGCAAAGTACTGTCGCTGCAGTAATCCGGTAAAGTCTATTTATTTCATTCTGCTCTGGCAGCATTGATCTGCGGCGCCATCTGAGCCCTGTGGTGAGGCTGTTTTCTGTGCCGGCAGGTAGGCAGGGCCACTGCAGCGTAAACTAACATGTCAGTCAACCTGTAATCCAATGAAACCCCACTACCACGCCTAATGCATTTCCCATCTCACTTGCTTTGTAGACACATTTAAAATAGATTTAAACACTGGCTGCCGTGGATGTTTTGCTGAGTTATTTCATTGGGATGTATTGAAATACTGACTTTTTGTTGTTGTTTTTTTCTTTTTAATTACATCAGATTTGTGCTGACTTCTATCAGAAGTATGTAAAGGTAGACCAAACATTGAACTTACAAGTTTGGTTCACTAACATTAAAAATAAATTAGTGCATCTTCACATCTAAACACTCCTAATATCATTTCTGGAGTCAGATACATAATGAGCTGTGTCACCTTCATGTCTCATTTTTATCATTCTGGTTTCCAAAACACGATTGTTGATTATTAGTCTGTTGGGTTTTGGTTTATTTATTTCCTCATTGTCCACACCTGTTTTTTCCCCCAATATTCTCTGATCTGTCTAATTAGTTTTGGCATTCTTTCCTTGGTTTATTGTCTATTTGCTTGTGTTAATTAAAGGCTCTGCATAGTCAAGCTGAGCGGCCAAAATCAGCTTGGATATGAAAATGACGTCATTTTGGAGGTGCTGTGGTGGCGCAGAGCAAGGACATAAATCCCATCTCATTATTGGGGGGAACCATAAACAGGAACATTTCTTAAGACCAATTTTGGGGGGTCGGCGAAGTTACAGTGAAATGTAACATAAAATGTGGTTTAGAAAGTTTTTAAACCACATTCAAGCTGCAGGACCAACAAAGACTAGTAATGCACATCAAACATGTTTTTCTCAGTATGCAACCTACTGAGAAATAAAACTAAAATTCAAATGTTGCTTCTATGTTCAGTCTCACTGATCTAATCTCTGCCACACCTTTACAAAGATTTAAGGTTCTAAATAAAAAAGTTTTTAAAATGACCCAGAAGCTATAGAAGAAAAATACTAAATTTTGACAAAAAAAAAAATGCTGAAATAATATCAAAAAGGTTAAAATCTAATAAACATGAGTGTACCTCATCTCCAGTCTAGAACAGTTTCACACTGATTATGAGTCAATAGGGCACATGACTTTGAAGCTATTGAAGAAAAAATATACTTTTTAATATTATAATTATGAAAAATATTGAGTATGACTTAAAAATTCAGTAGAGCAGTGGTGCCCAACCCCCGGGCCGCGGACTGATACCAGTCCATGGACCAATTGGTACCGGGCTGCGCAAGAAATAATTAAACATTTCTGTTTTATGTATTATTTGAGTCTGGAGGATCTTTTATTTTGAAAATCCTTTAACCGGATTCTCTCGGTTGAGCAGCCCAGAGGGGTAGATGGTGACCCGACTGATCACTAGCAGTGAAACGTTGAATGAACATTTGACAGACACATTGAAAGGACTAAAAAATACTGTTTTGTATTATTATCTAAAGTGCGCAATTTTTGATTATTTATAAATGTGGATCTACAAACGTTCACTACATTAAATTCTACCTTTTCTTATAGACATTGTGTGCTCTCCTGTTTTTGCTCAAATCTAGGCTCCCGTAAATTTAGAATATTCTGATCAGGCCCAACTTCCCTTATACCTGTGTAGTGTTGGTATTAGTCAGTGAAGTAAATTAACTTACCTGCCATCTACTAGTATCAAGTGTGTTTGAAGTAACCTTTCTTGCGGGTTACACATGCTTATATCTGGAACATAGCTGTGTAATAACTTTTACTTTGTGTTAACCAGGGCCTTATATAGAGATGCTGCACAGCGATCGGGGGGGGGGGGGGACTTCACTATGATCAGGTCAAGATTTTCTTGCGATTCGGTTGTGATGACTTAGGCTGCAGTTTGTAATAAAACTTTGCTGTTCAACCAAAGTCCAACATTCAGAGTTGGCATTTTTAATGCCTTGTTGGAGTGGCTGTCTGTGCCAAGCAAAACATTATAAATAAATACAGTCAGTTTAATGGCCAAGCAAACCTGAGACTGTCTGGAACTGTACCGGATTAGTAGCTGAAGGAGATTGCAATAAATCTTAGCCCAGACCTTGAGGTTCGGCCTTCTCCTGTGCTCCTGGATGAAATGGAGCTGGAGGAAGTTATTTATGGGACTAAGCTGGTGGTGTGGGACGTACCAGGAATCGCCTCTGTGCTTCCCACTACCTTTGCCTCGCGCCGAAGATGATAGTCGTCATCAGAAGGCCTCTACTCCCTTCCCAAAGGATCAAATTGGTGCCTCATAATCCATAATTCCTCTATTGCAGCCTGATTCTAGCATCCAGACCCGCTCTCCACATCTGCTGCTGCAGTGATTCCCTCTTCAGGTTCCTCCAAGACTTCCAGGGTCCGTGTGTCGTCCTCCTGCACTCCTCCACCAGTCTCCAGACCTCCTCTGCCTCCCCTGAGGTTTGCCTAGTTGAGTTATTAGGGTAAAAATTTCCCTTATTAAAATCAAAATGAACCCTTTTTCTTTTACATTGTAATTCACATATAATTACAATGGTCTCATTTAAACACATTTGTGAAAGTCATTAGCTAAGTACCTGTTTTAAAGGAATTAATCAGACCTGATAATTAAATCACAAAAAAAACTGTTTTCATTTAATGTATACGTCTTGATGAGGGTTGACAGACTCTCTTAGTTTTGAAAGGGCCAAGATAGCCACCAATTTTTAGTCTTTTTGCTGTTCTCCACTCTGGATAGTTTGATCAAACCGAGAGATCTGAGAGCTGTACTCTGATATTCATCTAAGCCTTGAAAACTTTCCAGTCAGACAAGAAATGTTCACAGTTTAAAATAATCCACTTTTTCTCCACTGAAGACAAGATCTGCTGGATGTGGCCGTACTATGAGGAGAAGTAAAGTGATAGAAGTCCACTCTGCGTGAAGTCGGTTATATAAAGTTAGCTAACTGATGTAGGAGGGTTGGATCAAAGCCGGAGCTGTTCAAAAGACGACCGCTAGTCATCTTGGAAAAGTCAGAAATGTAACTCTGTGATCAGAGGTGCCTGTGTCCTCGACAGGAGCAGTAAGATCTGAGCCGAGAGCGAAGGAAATCAAAGTTGAGGTTTTGATTTTGGAGTCCCAATTTAAAAGTTTCAAAAGTCAGGAGTTATGTACGTGAGTTTTAACATGATTTTATCGAGACCTTTGCTGGAGAAGCAAATAACGCCTACAAACCGGTGCTTCAGTTGGTGAAAAAGCAGAGCGCACATCAAAACAGCCTTATAGATTGGACAGATATTTTCAAGCTTTAGAAGTGGAAGAACATTTAAGTTGTTTCTGAATACAGGAGCAAGGCTTACAGAATCACAACATTCCCCAAATAGATTGACTTTTTAAATCAGGAAGAGAGAAACTTTTGAAATAAACAGATACTAGGAAAGTAATCTGGATGCACACATCCAGATTATGTTAAAGAAGCAGACAAAAGGCAGCAACAATTTCCCCACATGTGAATAGTTAAAAATCAACTAAATTGATCTATGACATTCTTAACAAGATATTTGGGCTGATTTAATCAATCAGGTTCATTGGAGTGCTGATGCTGTGTTGCTAAGGTGTGGCTTGAGGTTTATGTTAAAGTTCAGCCCAAAGATCTTGTATGGGGTTAAAGTTGGTCCTTTGTGCAAACAACACAGATCTTCTGCATCAAAATCTGAAAAAGCAAAAACTTTTACTAGAATGTCATGTTTGGTTTTAATTAAGCTCTGGTGCAGGCAATAATTGTGGAGACGTAGCATCAGAAAGGTTAGCATTCCTGAGGAAAAGGGGAGTTTTCAGAAAGGATGTAACCGCCATTGAGGGAAATGGTCGACCCAGGTTATTATCATCACTGGAGGTGGGAGGAAAATAAGAGATGATACAGATCTGT
Organism: Brachyrhaphis roseni; assembly: GCA_903066815.1. Taxonomy (NCBI): domain Eukaryota; kingdom Metazoa; phylum Chordata; class Actinopteri; order Cyprinodontiformes; family Poeciliidae; genus Brachyrhaphis; species Brachyrhaphis roseni. The sequence continues at coordinate 41,919 of CAEFZY010049057.1, forward strand.
AGAGGAGGTAAGTGAGTCCTTTGACGCTGAGGTTGGCAGAGTGGATGGGCATCCAGTGGATAATTGTTTTTCTTTTTTTTTCGTTGTTCCCTGGATGGCTTGGTGGTGGAGGGTGGACAGGCAGGTGGAGGTGGCTGTGGAATCCAGGTAATTGCTGTAGGAGCAGCAATTACAATAATATAATTTTATAGACAGTTCAGTTTCTTCAACTTCTTCATTCAGCTTTTCCATGTGGTGACCAAACCGTTGTGTATTAATGTTGTGGGTCACAATAATGGGTATAGATGGAAAATATTCCATTCACTAAATGAAAAATCATCCTTTTTTACACAATCAATAGGAGACGAAGGTTTAAACATTTTAAATATTACTAAACCAATCATTTTCTATGGTAGTAATGCCATTTGACCATTCAATAAAATTGGATACAAAAAATTTGTGTTAAAAAGACACGATGCAAAATCTGAATGTGCGTCTTGATGAAGAGTCAGACGTCCCCTGATGTGTTCTTCTCGTCGCCTTTACTGTTCATAATAATAGTTAGAAGATGTGCTGCTCTCTCTTTCCTCCTTATGAACATAGCAAGTGAGGAGGTATGGAGAGAGAAACATTAAAGGGTTGAAAAGCCTGGGGGCAAGGCTAAGGCCTGTGAATAATTGAAGAAGTCTTGCCAGGCCTGAGTGAGACGGTGTTCTCTGCTGGGATCAATGTCTGCCTGGTTGTGTGCTCTGGTGACATAATGCAGGGGCCAACTGAGTCAGGTGTGCTAACTTCTGCCTGACTTATTCCTGCCTGAATGTAATCTTCTTCTTCATGTGTTTTCGTGTTGAGTTTGTACAATTATAGTTTGGAGCATTTTGTATTGACAGATAAATGCAGCCAAAAGCAGATCTTTACTTTTATTGACTACCTAGTAGTATTAAATAAAACCAAGCATTTGCTGCTGTAGGCAAGTTAAATTTGCCACTTTGATTTTTACACACTAAATGTCAGAATGGGATTTATATATTTTTTAAGAGGGGCAGTATGTTTCCAGCCACATATCATTTTATAGCACAATCAAGTAACTACATGCTATGCTCTGCGAGGCAGAAGCTCAGAGGAGAAGTTTGGTCTTTTTAAATTCTACATTTTTTGTTCAATACAATTAATATGCTTTTAAGTAATTTAGAAAACCCTAAAATATATATATATATATATATATTTAAGGCCATACCTTAAACAGACCGTCTTGTTGTATCAACATTGTAGGCAAATCTTAAGAAATTAGCCAAGATATCAAGTAGATAATTGTGGCCATATAATTTAAGGGTTCTTCTAAAGTTGTTCTAAATGCAAATTGAATGTTTGAGAACGTCAAACATTCAAGTTTGACGTTCAGAATAATGAGAGAAAAATATCCCTCATTATTCTGGTATTTAGCAGCTAAAAATAACATTTGTTAGTTTTAACGTCAGATTGTTTGTCTTTTTACACAGTGTATATATACAGCAGTATGGACCGAACATTAAAGTTCAGTGACCCCAAACAGAAATAATTAACCAAGCATACCTTTTCTTAATCTTTCTTCTTTTGTAATGCACTGAGTATCAAAGACGGAGGCAGAGCAGGCAGCACATCTAACCTGGGTTTGGCTGAGCAGTCCTGGGCCTCGTGTGGCAGCAGCAGGTGAGGATCTTGTTGACAGTTTTGCTGCTGCTGATATATGGGAGTAAAAGTGACGGAATGATTGAGCCCGACGTCAGAAAGCCCTCCAGTAATAAGCTAAGGTTAAAAGGATTTCGTTACATGTCGGGTTTGCCCTCTCAGCTTCACTTCACTGCTGGCAGCTATCAAAATTGAAGCATTGCAACCTTAAACTGTATTAAAAAGGCTCCCTTATGTATTGCCTGACAAACTGTGGGCTGCTGTTGGCAGTCGCCTGGAATATTTACTTGTTTGGGTTTGCTGCGGTGCTGCAGATTGGTGCCCTATTTCTTCCACCGGAACCGCTTCAGGAAGCGAAATGTTGACTGATATGAAGGCAGGAGGAAAGATTACAGTAACCTACAACGGGAACATTTCCTTTAACAACAAACACCTGAAGGTGACTGTGTTTATTTGCTGCTCTCCCGCAAGAATTAATGATCTCTTTAAACAGAATGTGAATGTTTAGATGTAAATGATCATTTTTGTGCGCTGTCGTGCGCACAGGCTCCATATACGTACACAACTTGGCTTTCCACGTCACTCAAATGGGTCGTAAATCAGCCCTGACCTGGGTTTAATTGCCCCCTGAGCAGCAGTTTCTTTGTTTTAAATGCCTCTCCACCGTAGCCTGGCAGCACAATCACTTTTTTTTCCTTTTCTTTTTTTCTCCAGACAAATGCCTAGGATGGTGCTGGAAATGCTTTCGTGGATCATACAACAAGCCAGGATTGCATTATGCTCCTTCATGGAATCGATCCCCTGGAATGGATGTTACTTGAATTAGGCTTCTGCTCCGAGAGCGCTTCTAAGCACTAAAGTGGGTCTAATGTTTATTCATAGGCTTGAACTCTTTATCTGGTGGATACAAATCAATAGCTGAGAGAGAATAGGTCCTTTCCAAAAAATGCACTTAAATTTCTTAATTTTCTCTTCTGGTCAAGCACCCAGAGGAAGTAAGAGGATCCTTCGAACCTTCTTTTCGTTCCTCGTTTTTGCCTTCACAGACTGCAGCAGTGAGCTTACAGATTCCTATTTGCATCCATCGAAACTCCACTTTCAAACATGAACATTTCTGAGTTTCAAAAGTTTAATTTCTTTTACTTGAAACTCAGAAATGTCCATGTTTTGTTTTCTAGAGAATATCTGTGAATCTTTCAGATTTTTCTACCTCAGAAGTGTCCTTGTTTTTGGTGAAAATTACTCCTCCTTTTTTATCCTACAACAGCCCCAATGCGCCTCATTGTTTTATACAATCCGATAAAACCTTAATCTCCTATTTATTTTTTATTATAAAAAATAAAGGTCTTTTTTATTGGTCTGTGATGAGTCTACTACTCATCACAGACCATATTGACGATGTAAAACACCTTATGTATTATTTGAGTCTGGAGGATCTTTTATTTTGAAAATCCTTTAACAGGATTTTCTCAGTTATGTCTTGCGCGCCAACATTGAGCCCACAAGTAGCTGAGTAAGAAACAGATCAGATCTCTGGAAAGTTTCTTTCCGAAGGGGAAAAGGCTCAGAGAAGAGACAGGAGAATGGATTTATCCCATTAGGCGATTCCCACATTCCAAGCTGCTCTGCATGTGTTACCGGCACCAGATCTAGGGGAATCTGAGCCAGTATCAAGTGGTGCACAGGCAGATGAATCCTGTGCAACCAAGGTCTGCGGATCACTGAGGAAGCGAGTTGAAACAAAGTTACTCTGGCAACAGCTCATCTATTCTGAGCACGCATTTTCAATTAAAGAAAAACAAATAAATAAATTAAAAAATACAATTACAATACAATTCAAATTCAATCAAAAACATACAGAGTTTCCACAAAGACATAAAATAAAATGCTCAAACAAATTAACATAATAGCAAAAAAAATTAAGAAAACTCTAATCCTAAATTAACATAACCAAACTAAACAAAACATTTAATCTACGACACACAGTAAACACCAACGTTTGGCAGTTATAACCGTTACAGCGGTTACAAAGGAGATCAAGCCTACCACATATAGCCTAAATGTGACAGCTTCCCTATTACCAGTTCCGTCATGCACACAGCGGAGGCCAGTTGGTTGAATTTTCTGTAATGAATGGTCAATAATAAACAGCACAGTGAGTTTCCTCCTACTGGTCCACTAGTTCGCAACAGAGGTAAAACAGCCTGTGTGGAATTTCCTGTTTCCTCTCGCATTTATATGCAACCAGTAGGGGGCGCCAAATACCACTCATTACAAGATAATTATGAAACATACAAAGGTACTATTTACAAAACATATTTTAGCAAGAATTTCACCCCTTTATCTAATATCCGTTACATAAATACACTTTTATGAGAAATAAAAATAACGCTACCCAAATACAAACACAATATTGACTAATCAAGCGATATAAATAAATCCAAAATCCCAAGACTCCAACAACGAAAAGCAAGCCATATGCCGACACAGATCAACGCTAATATAAAACTCTGCAAATTACACATCTATGTTATACAATAGACTACAAAACTAATCTTTATATATTTACAGAACATTTTCAATGGCTTATAAAAGTTGCTTTTTATCCTACCTATGGATCAGAGGAAGCAAGTTGACACAATGTTATTCTGGCAGGAGCTCGTTTATTCTGAGCTGCGCATGCCCAGAGCCAGGAAACTCATAGAGGAGTAGAGCTTGTGAGTTTTAGGTCTGGTCACACGGCATGATTTAAGGTTTGTTGGCCGATTTTCCAAACCTCTGTGACCACAGAGCCGATAAAAGTCCAACAGGTTCGATCGGTTCGTGTGTCCAGCCACACGGCAGAAACAACACACCACACGAACCCATTAAACTCACCAACATCCCGATTCCAGAAGAAAATCCAGTAAAACTCCCAAAATACCAAACATGAATTTAGAATAATCAAACATGGATGACGATGTAGAAGAAGTAGTGATAGTTTGTGCACTCATTTTAAGCAATAAAAGACAAAACAAAAAAAAAGGCGTTTGATAAAAGACGGCGGGAGCAGCCGCTCTATTTGCTGCACTATGATTTGGAGGTGAGTTATGTTTTTTTCGTAATTAACATTTTTAACTGAATAAATAACAAGACATTTTAACACGTTGTTGTAACTTGTCTTCTGTTCCTTTCTGTCGTTAAGCTGCCATTCTACAAGATGTATAGAGAGGAAGTTGTCTCATCAAAATAAACATCAAATCAAAAACTGGAAGTCAACCATATGTTATACAAAATAAAACAAGATAAAGGAAAAAAGCGCTAAAGACGTGATACAACAAATAGGGAGCTTAATTTGAGTTTATTTACAAAGTGTTTGGCAGACTTTCAACCAAACTTATATTCTATAATTAATAATTATATTTAGCAGGAAATGACAATATAAAAAATTTCGCATTTTTTGGAACTTTCCCCTTTTTGCACCACCCAGGTCCGTTTACCAGTTTCGTGACCTGACCAGAACCCCTCAGTGTCAGCCTGTTAGAGGAGATTCCTACCATGAAAACTAGAGTAGAGAATTAAACTTCTCCTTTCCTTGGGAAACCAAATGTCCAGTTTTATTTAATTTTTTTCCACAGGAGCCAACACAGCTGATACAGACTTGCAACTTGCAGAGAATACTAGAGTATACAGTGAAATGATGAAGATTGCATGGCTGCAGTCTGGATAAGTGAATGTCTAAATGAGAAATGGCCACAGTTTAACCTGAGTTCATCAAACACTTTTCCTCATTAAAAACATCTTTTGATGAGAAAAACACTGTTGAGCAGATTTAATGGGGAACCAGGTGATTGTGTTTTGCACTTTGTTAAGCCTTTTTCAATTACAGCCACTTTGACTGAAGCTGATCTAAATTGTTGGAAAAAGTTGCATTTGTCTTAATATGAATGAATTTATTTGAAAATGTTTTGATGGTTTGAAACATCTCCTTTACTAGAAAGTGTGAATCACTTCAGAGCTTTTCCTGGTTACCCTAGCAACAGCAACTGATGTACAGAACCCAACAGATTTATAGTGAATTGTACTTTCTTCACTATGAGAGAGAAACAGATGATGGATACTAGTCAATTACCGAGAAGGGTTGTCCCTTTGCTTAGGACAATGATGACAGAACCAAATAAACATCTGAACCGCCCTTTGAAAATAAAAGAACAGGATGGTTCTTTAAACACCTTTCTTTCACACTTACCTGAATTTACAAAAGATGTTGAACCTGAAAGGGAAAAGACAGACACACTCCTGAGAACCGAAGAAAGTCAAAAGCAAACAAACAGAATTGCACCACAACTGATTCAGACATTAGCTGAAGCTCAAAGAGTAGCTCAAGGTTCGTTTCGTTTTTGGATGACCACATTGACATTGAGAAAGCCACCGAACAGGATATTGATTTTAAAAGAAGACAGGAGTTGAAACAGAGACGGGATGCTGAAATTCGTAAAGCACAGGAGAAGAAACAGAGTACCAGAAATCAAAGCCCTCACGAACAGGATGTAGAAAACTGGAGAGAAAATCAGAAGAACAGGGAAATGGAAGAAGCCAAAAGACTGGGAACAAAAACATGTCCAACTGAGAGAAAGAGACAAAAAGCCTTCAACTTTTCCATAGTGAAGTCCAATGAGGTTTCTGGAAAAGAGGAACAAGTCATAAATGTGAAATATATCAGCGTGTTGGTGACCCAAATGAAGGCTTTCAGTCTAGATCAGTGTTTGATCAGAGGCTTCCTGAAAAAGTCCCATCTCAGGAGGAAAGTAAAAAAAAATTGTTTATGACAATCTGGATCAGGGGTCACCAACCTTTTTGAGACTGGGAGCAACTTTACAGGTACAGAGTAACACGAAGGGCTACTTGTTTGATACAGTCTTTATAACAATAATATATATGTTATTGTTATAATATATTATAACATTATATTATTGTTATAAACAATAATATATAACTATATATGATTACATGCTGCCTGATCATATTAATGTTAGGGACTACTCACAATAATTATCAGTAATCATTTACCATGGCAGATATGGTTAATTGCTATTATGTGATCAGAAGTTCTTGGCTCACAGAGTTTTAAGTTTGATTCCCTTTTAGAGCTTTTTTTGTGCGATTCTAAATTGCCCACAAGTGACTGAAATAAACAAAAGCAAACTGATGGATTGTTGCAGTAACACTGCAACTGTACGGCTGTACGCACTGAGTACCTAGAAATTTTCTTTTAAATAAAAAAAGAAAAGAATAGTTATTGTTTTATGATCTTTCACTCTTTACTATCAGCACAATTGTGAAGAATAAAAAATATTTGTGTCAAAAGATATTATACAGCTGGTCAGTCTAAGGGGCCTAAATCTTATTGGTCAGTTTGCTTTCGTTTATTTCACGGCTTTGCGTTTTTCTGTCAGCTAAAAATGAACGAGTGGAGTTTGAACCTCCCGTATTCTAAGATCCCGCTTGAGCTTTTTACTATCTGCGCTTTTTACAGCTATTAGCTTTTTTTGTGGTTTCGCGAACTGAACAGCTGACAGGTCACCTGGTGGCTGACACCAGCAGATATCGAAAAAAAAAAAAGGTCTGACAGATCGGAGGGTACAAAACTATCACTGCACCTGACCTGCAAGAGCACAACCACCTCTCCAATGCGCAAAAATCAGTACAAACCTAAACCACAAGAGCAGCGGACATTGTTTTTTTTCAGACGATGCTAAATAATAAAGACATGGAAGCAAAGCCTGCCTGTGTGATCCACGGAAAGAGGAGGGTGTTGGTCGCAGGTTCAGGTGGTGTCACATTGAGGGGACGAGAAGGTGAAGCAACAATATTTGCTTTATTTCTACTCCTCTTTGGCTAGATTAAATTTGACTAGATTAAATTGTTTAACCCACAGTAACCCACGACGCGCAGAAAGAGCAGCAGCTCTCTAGTTCTGGAAACATCAAAGAAGCTCATAAACAGACGACCCGCCAGAACCGAACATGGTAAAAAGCTCAGCCGGGATCCAGACCACTGCTCTTAGAACTAGGGGAGGTTCAAACTCCTGTCATTCAAGTTTGCCTTACAGAAAAAGCACCAAGCCGCCAAATAAACAAAAGTAAACTGACCAAAAAGATTTAGGCTTTGGGTGCTCAGCCCCAGAGACTCACACATGTGCGCTACGTACAAGATGTTTTGCCACAAAACATCTTTTATTTTCTTCACAAATTTGTTAATTGTAAATAGGGTTAAATAATAAAAATTCCAGAAATTATTCTTTTCTTTCTTTACTCAAAGGAAAATCTCAAGGTACGAAGAATATGTGCAGCCATACAGCTGCAGGCGCTGCTGCCCACCAATAATGTCCTGCAGGCGTCTGCGCATAATTCTGAACTTTAACCATAGGAAAGAGTTTTATACATAAAGCAATTTATTTTAAACGTTTTTATCATTTCCTTCTTTTAAACTCTAAATATAAACAAACGTTATTACTTCAATATAAAAACATTTACTTCAATAATGTTTTGGCCGTGCTCCCTAATGACAATGGCTATTTTTAGAACTTGCTCTGCGGGCGACTGATAAGGTCCCCGAGGGCGACCGGGTGCCCGCTGGCACCGTGTTGGTGACCCCTGATTTGGATAATATAAAGAGGAAAGAAGCTGCCAATTTTGTTCTTTTGGAGGAAAAGCGTTGTAAAGATAGGGCTTATAAGCAGAAGTTAGATAGACCTCTTCAAATTGAGAAGAGGAGACAGAAGAAAGAGAACGACCGGAAATTTTTGAGACAGGATGAGACTGAGCCAAAAATGGAAGACCAAAAGAAAACTGTGGATCACAATTTAGAGGATATATTGAGGAAAGAAGTTGCCTATGACTCTCTTATACAAAAAAAAACCCTATACAACACTATGACCAAGGAGGAGAGTGCCAAAATATTGCGTGAAGCACATCAGCAGGAGAAAATGCCAATGAAAAAACCTTTGACTGATGAATTGGCTGCCCTATATTAAGATAAACAGAAAAAGAAGAGGGAAATTGACAAGACTGAAAGGCAAGAGGTACCTCCTGGATATCGAGCTGAGGAAATTAGAACCAGGAGACAGAAGGAGCTCCAGCAGAAACTGACACAGGGCAAGACTAAAAACAATATGGACAACCCAAACGTAAAGTATCACAGTACAGTGAACCCTCGCTATATCGCGGTTCCCCCTTCACGGTCTCGCTGCTTCGCGGATTTGCATGGTGCATTGTGTTCTGCACTCTGATTGGCTAAACAGTCTCTCCGCTTCTTCTCTCTACCTGTGTGTCAATAACGTAGCGGTTTAATATGTACATAAAACAGCTTGCCAAATTTATGTTTGCAAACATAATCGATGGTGGCATGTCGGTTTATAAGAATCTTTTTGCCCAGAAGAAAAAAGAGCGACAACTACCACCGATAACTATGTCCTTTTCTCGAAAAAACACACCTGCACTGCGGGTTTTAGAAGAAAAAAACGCTACAGAGCGGAGTCAGGATGCAGCGGCTCAGTCAGAAGAGCAGTGAAATACACCTGAGTCACTATTTGTCCTGCTGTACTTTGTATTTTTTTTCATAATCATTTTTCATTTTCTCCCGTTCTATTCCATTGACTCGGGTCGCGGTGGGGCGGTGCTGATCTCCGCAATTTGAAGCCTTCAGTTCGTAAAAAAAAAACAAAAAAACCCCAACGTTTATACAGTACTTCTTTTTGTTAAACAAATGGTTGGGCCTGTAAAAAGGTTTTGTTCTTTGGTTTCAATGTATTATGGAGTATTTCATTGTATAATAATTGTAAAAAAAAAAATACAGGTTTCTACTTCGCGAGGGTTCACTGTTCACTGTATTACTGAGCAATTGGGCTTTCTAGAACGTGACAGTGACTGCGGCATTCCTGATGAGGACAGAAGTCGTGAAATACGTAAAAAAAAAAAAAAAATTGTGTATGACCAACTGTTTGCTTCTTCCTTCATTATTCTTCCTCATAAAGAAGGAAGAAGCAAACAAAAGGGATTTTATGGAGGATAAGTTATTGAAAGAAATTAAACATCGGGAAGCTGCAGAGCAAAACAGTGAAAAACTGGAGAAAGAGAAAAAAGCTGCAGCTATCAAGTCTCTTACCGATATGTGGGATTCCCAGGTAAAACACAAACAGCAGGAGAAAAAGGAATTTGGTGAGATCAAAAGGAAAGACATGATTTCCTTAATGGGCTCTTTGCACGTAAGCTTCCGCGTTCGGGGAAAAGAGGCTCAATTCTTTCCGATGTATTGAAAACGGCATTTTACACTGGGTATTTGCAGGGATCTCCAAGGTAACAATTAATAATGTACATCGATCCGAAGCCCCAACAATAAGCTGGAGAAAGGTTTTAAGATGTACGCCTCGTTATGCATTCACAGATACGAAGGTTAGTTTAACTTTCTTTAAACTTTGTGGCTAACATTAGCTTTAGCTTATGCTAGTAGGCAATATTCTCTGACATTTTTCTTGTAAAAATGTGCTATTTAGTTATCTAAACATTTTTCATTCATTCTAACGGACAATGTTTTTACCTTATTTTCAAGTATATTACATGTGTTTATTGTTGTTAGTGTCTCTGACACTAACGACAATAACCGCGGGGCCGGGGGGGATTTTACAGTTCAGGCTTTTTGCTTCTGAAGCCCGACGAAGCACAACAAGCCCATAGCTTAACAGTAGAGTAGCTCTGGTGTTGGAGTTATCATTTAGTTGACCGTTCAGGTTCAGAGTTGCTTTTAGAAAAATATGTCCGTGTTTGTTAAGGTCTCCGTGTTATTTAGTTTTATTAGTTTTGCATGCTTCTTGTGAAGCAGGACGGTGTTTACAGCAGTGTGTACAGGCGGATCAGTTGCTCGGCTGTCTGGCTCTGGTCTGCTCTCTCGTTCCCATAAACTCGCTCTTTCAGGCTGAATACAGAAGTGATTCCATGGAAATAACACAGGAGGCTCCTTTACCTCATTGTAAAAATGAGCCGCATTTGCGCATGTGGTTGTGACGTCAGAGCCTTATGTGCAAAGAGCCCATTGAACTGGAAAGAGTGTGTGGAGGTAAAAATATTAAAGTAACCCACCTTGACAAACACAAGCAGCCTGTTTATCACAAAGTTCAGGAGACTGCCAGCAGCAGGACCAGGGAGAAGTTGCTCCGAGTCCTGTGTGAGAAGAACTGACAAACATGATGACGCAAAAACCAGCAACGTTTGCAGACCTTTACTGAGTCGACAGAAAGGTAGCAATACCAAGCCCGTCAGACTTCCCTCACTGACCTGCAACTCCAATTTTTCAACTTCCTTTTGAATTGTAAAATCGCAAAACTCCCATCCATTCCCAGAGCCAAATGAATGATTATGCTTCTCAGCTAGCCAAGGAATACGATGGGATTCCCCCGGAGGAGCTGACCCAAGTGGCTTATCATTTACGTCAGTGGTCCCCAACCCCTGGGCCGCGGACCGGTACCGGTCCGTGGATCAATTGGTACCGGGCCGCGCAAGAAATAATTAAATATTTCCGTTTTATGCATTATTTGATTCTGGAGGATCTTTTATTTTGAAAATCCTTTAACCGGATTCTCTCGGTTACGTGCGCGCCAAACATTGAGCCACAAGCAGCTGAGCAAGAAACAGATCAGATGTCTTCAGAAAGTTTCGTTGCGAAGGGAAAAAGGCCCAGAGAAGAGACAGGAGAATGGATTTATCACATTTCACGCTGCTCTGCATGATACGGTGACCGGCTCGCTAACGAGGCAATGAAGCTTCAAACTGCTTCGCCACGTAGAGACTCAGTAGCACCCTGTGCATAAGCAACACTTCGGGTGTCATTGTCTCATCACTCCCAGATGGGACCGTCCCGTTGCAGAGAAATGAGCTCAGGGCTCCCATTAATCGTTATCGTGAGTTAAAATTTTCACAAAAGTAAAATGTTCCTTTTTGTGGTGCATCTGTATCTTATTTTGAAGGGATATGTAAACGTTACCATAGCGACCAAAGTCAGAGAGCGTTACGGCAGTGGTCGAGATGAGAGGAGTAGAGCTTGTGAGTTTTAGGTCTGGTTCACACGGCATGATTTAAAGATTGTCGGCTGATTTCCCAAACCTCTGTGACCACAGAGCCGATAAAAGTCCAACAGGTTCGATCGGTTCGTGTGTCCAGCCACACGGCAGAAACAACACACCACACGAACCCATTCAACTCACCAACATCCCGATTCCAGAAGAAAATCCAGTAAAACTCCCAACATACCAAACATGAATTTAAAATAATCAAACACGGATGACGCTGTAGAAGCAGTAGTGATAGTTTGTGCACTCATTTTAAGCAATAAAAGACAAAACAAAAAAAAAGGCGTTTGATAAAAGACGACAGGAGCAGCCGCTCTATTTGCTGCACTATGATTTGGAGGTGAGTTATGTTTTTTCGTAGTTAACATTTTTAACTGAATAAACATAACATAATAAATGACGTAGAAGCTGTGATGCCAGATGCAATCATAGTCCACCTGCTGTGATATCTGGAGTCCTTAAGAGATTTTTGCTGCTCTTAATGCCGCTAGTTGTGATTTAATTGTTTTGTGGAGAATTTGGATGAAATCATAGTTTTGAGTCATAATTCACATTGTGACTCAAATGAGGTGTCACAATGTGGTGTCAATGAGGTGTGACATTGACACCTCAATGTCATGAGGTGTCAATAGTTCCACCTCATGACATTAGTCATGAGGTGGAACTATTGATAATCTCTTTCCTTTACAAAAGTTCATGACCATGTTGCTCTTACGTAATAATTTCAAGGATTATTTATCCAAAGAAAAATGTTATTGCTATTTTCACCATTCAACTTTTATACTATTCAGCTTGCTCTCCTAATGCCGGCTATATCTCTTGGTATTCATAACCTTCATACTTTTCATAATATTCAGTATCTTTTTCAACTCCTCCCGACTCGGAGGGACTTGGAGGCCGGTCCCGACTCAGAAGCCGGTCCCAATCCGGATTCCGGTCCCGACTCGGAGGCCAGATCCGACTCAGAGGAACTCGGAAGCCGGCCTCCGAGTCAGAGGAACTCGGAGATAGGTCTCGACTCGGAGGGCGTTCCCCACTCGGATACTGGACCCAAGTCTGAATACGATTCCGACTCAGATGACGGTCCCCACTCAGACGCCGGTCCCATCTCAGAGGTGGGTCCCGACTCGGAGGACGGTCCCGACTCAGAGGCTGGGTGAGGCTCAACGTTTGGTCCACTCTTAGATGGTTCCTGAGTCTGAACAACGTCTGTAACATCTCCACAACAGACAGCATGTTGAAAGCTCTTCCATGTCTTTCTAAGATAGTCTTTCTGAAGATTAATTTTCCTAGGACGTGCCAGGGTTCTTCTGAAACACTGTGTAAGCTTGTAAATAACTATTGGGTTGTCTCTTTTTATCATCTTAAACAGCAATTCTCTAACTACATCATCATTGCCACAGAGAAGTTGAAAGATGTCTCGGCAAGAATTTTCTTTCCATCTCGTCAAAAAAGACAAAATTGATGTCTTTGTGTTCTTTGTTTTTGTAGATGAAAACATTTATTTTGGAGGAACAGGATACTCCAGGTGACGTTTACATTTTTTCACAATAACAGCATTTCCTTCTGGGTAATTAAGGAGTTCATCTTTAGAAATACTGTGGAAAATTCTTTCCCCTAGTTCTTCTGACATCTCTGACAGTACATCTACATTTAATTCTCCCGTTTTTCTTAAAAGCAAGAGCAAAACTTTGCGGTGTTCTTTCAGAAAAGTTTCTCTCACAAGATGCAGAGTTGGTCGTCTGCCGCTTTCTCAGTCACTTGCCAAATTAGTTCGCTCAGAAAGTTTCTTTTCCTGTAATCTGGGGTTATTTCGCCAGGATGCACTTTGTTGAGCAAGCTTTTTTTACTTTCTTCCGAAATGAGACCATAGGTCTCACAAAAACTTCACTTTGTGAGCTTTCGTCAATCATCTTTATTGACTCGGAGGCCGGTCCCGACTCGGAGACAGGTCCCAACTCAGAATACGATTCCGACATGGAGACAGCTCCCAACTCGGAGGTCGGTCCCGACTCAGAGGGATTTAGAGGCTAGTCTTGATTCAGAGGCAGGTCCCGACTCAGAGGGACTTGGAGGCCGTCCCGACACGGAAGCCTGTACCGACTCGGAATACGATTCCGACTCGGAGAGCGTTCCCGACTCGGAATACGATTCCGACTCGGAGAGCGTTCCCGACTCGGAATACGATTCCGACTCGGAGAGCGTTCCCGACTCGGAGGGACTCAAGAGGTCGGTCCCCACTTGGATACAGGACCCAACTCTGAATACAATTCCGACTCAGACCCCGGTCCCGTCTCAGAGGTCGGTCCCGACTCGGAGGACTTAACCGCGTGTCCTTCTGGGTAATCAAGCAGTGTGATTAAATTCAGCCCAGTAGTAAAGTGAAATGCATCTCGAGTGATACTTTGAAATATTCTTTCACTCAGCTCTTCGAACACCTCTGTGAGTATATCCACATTTAATTGTCCTATTTTTCTCCAAAGCAAGAGTAAAACTTTCTGGTGTTCTTCTCGAAGGGTTTCTCTCACAAGATGCAGAGTTGGTCCGTCTGCTGCTTTTTCAATCACTTGCCAAAGAATATCACTTAGAAAATTTCTTTTTCTATAATCTGGTGTTGTTTGACCAGGATGGACTTTGTTGGAGCAAGCTTTTTTTACTTTTCTCCAAAAAAAAAAAAAAAACAAACAAAAAAAACTTAGGTCTCACAGAAATGTCACTCTGTGAGCTTTTGTTACTCATGTTCATTGAGCTGATCTAAAACGTCCAAATAAATTTAGTTAACTGACCAGAGAATTAACTGATCAGTGATGTCATGGACTCTATGACACACAAAGTCAACCTTAGAAGGGCCTCGTGACACAGACATCATTTTATGTTATGCTGATGACATCATTGTCAGCAGCATGGCAACTGCTGCTAGGGGTAATAATAGCAAGCAGTGAGCATGTGCTATGAAAAAAAAAGAATCTGTGGACATTAAATACATTATTCCCACAAATCTGAACTGGAACTGACCTGCGCAGCTTCACTGGAACAGGGGGGGGTCAGGAAGCCAGTGGTCCCTCCACTTTATCGCCCTACCCATTGAATGCTGAAGGCATTCACACTATTGAGTTCCACTTTTCTGGTTGCTCTGTACATTTCGTCGCACTTCTTCTCCTGTGTTATTTTCACCATTCAACTTTTAGACTATTCAGCTTGCTCTCCTAAAGCCGGCTATATCTCTTGGTATTCATAACCTTCATACTTTTTATAATATTCAGCTTTTTATGAATTTTTCACCCCATGGGGGAAACCACTCCATCCTGTGGCAGAATTGAGAATTACAATATAAAATGTCCGTTGTGTTTCACAGTGGATGTTTCAAGTCCTGCCTATTAATGGCAATCAATCATCCAGTTTCAGGGCCATTTTGAAGTTGGGCAGTTTAACAGATTTTATGCTGTTTAACACCTGGGAATAATTTGAGCTTTTGATATAGTTTTTTTGTGCTGCATGTGGCATATTTTTTTGTAGTCACCGTGCTAAACAGTGCCTCCAAACAACTGTTGATATCTCAGGAACCATAAAAGGTATGGATTTCATTCACCCACCGTTTTTATCAGAAGGAATAGGGGGACGTTTCTGTCTTTTTCAAATTTTAGGTTTTACATTAGTTTTTTTTTTTTTTTACATCGCATAGAATATATTACTGTAACTCAATATGCAAGTGGAAGCCTAGATGCAACAATAAGCATTTTAGCTACTTTTAGCATTTTATATAATTTTATCTTATAAACTGCAGTGACCCTACGGTTTAGGTTAGGAACCACTGTTCTCCAGCAATTTCTAATACTGTTTAGGTGGAATTTTTCCATTATTCAAAAGCTATTACTCCTCTTCTGTTATAATAATGCTATGCTAACATTGGAGGAGTGGTCTCCCAGTTCTCACCTCTTTGAACTGGGAAGAACTCAGCAGGGAGCCATTAAAAAGGTTTCAAATGAGACATGTGGACTAACCCAGTGGTCCTCAACCCCCGGTTACATTTGTTCTCTTTTTTCTATTTGTATGTTTGTTTATGCAACTGGTTTGTTTACATTTTTGCCTGATTTCAGTTTTGTTTCTTTGACCTCAGTTTATCTTTTTGTCACTTATAATCTGTGGGTTAAAATAAAAGAAACCCTATTTTTCTCCTGCGACGACGCCCGTTTTTAACTTGGTCCTTCACACTCATCTTCACAGTCTAGCACAGGGGTGCTCATACTTTTTGAGACCAAGATCTACTTTTTCTCTCACCAGCCGGCCGAGATCTACCTGACACGAAGACATAAAAATTGTAAATTAAACCCTATTGACTTATTTTATATGCAAATATACATCAGTTATAGCAGAAATAATAAAGTGATAGAAAACCTAATGCAGTTTCTTACTCAGTGAAAGTCTGACACTGGGAGCAGGTTACTGGCTTCTCAGGCAGAAGCTGGTTGCAAACCTGAGGCCAGCAGGTGTCAGTCAGTTATGGAAGATCTGAAATTTGGTTTAATGACCTCAATATGAGAAACTACAGACTGATAGGAGGAACCAAA
>CAEFZY010049073.1:0-30776 GCA_903066815.1 Brachyrhaphis roseni
ATATATATGACAAATAGTGTAAAGGTAGTTTTACTGATGGGTTCAAACAATATTATCATAATGTAAATATAATGTTCTATAACATATTTACAATATGAATTGGAAGAAATATGCACCAAACACCAAATTGAATTTCAGTCCATCCCTTTGTATTTGGTCTTGTTCTGGTATTCTTTCTGCATTAGAGTTTTAATTAGTGTTCAGCCTCCTCTGTCCTCAGTAATTACCTCCAGCTGTCCCTTGTTTCCTGATCGCTCCACCTGCGTATGAATACCTCTCAGTCCCAGTGCTGGATTCTCCACTTATGTGAAAACGTACTTCCTGTATTCTGGGTCCCCTGTGGTGTTCCTTGAGTTCTTTGTAAGTCAGCAACTTTTTGATTACACGTCCTTTTTACCTCTCCAAATCACTGCAGGTTTTAGCATTTACATAAATAATATAAAATGCTTAGTAAAAATGTTGAATCCGACTTCATTTAAAGTTTGCCAGGCTTTATAGAACCTTTCAAAGAGTCAAAAGTTCCTCATGACACTTTGGCTGCTTTTCAGCCAAAGTGTTTTCCTCGCACCGTTTTCTTTCTGATGTTGTCATGTTCAAAATTGCTTTGTGCTTTGTGGGTCTGAATTTGAGGATGTGAAGCAGGTTTTATGGAAAAACAAGTCCCGTTTCGCCTATGAGGCATGTTTCTGATTGTGTGTTGGGACCAAAGTTGTGAATTCACAGTGTTCCGCTCTGGCACAACAAGGCACGTTACGTTTGCCGTGATGCAACTGTCTTGTTTGTATTATGATGAAAATTTAAGTCGATTCAAATTCAATGCCATGAATGTTCCCAGCTGGGCACTGCTAGTGCTAGCTTTAGCATAATTAGCTGCTGACAGCTAGTTTGTGATCGCATTCTCACAGCGCTACGTTAGGTTTGAATGTTGTCCGTTATTCTATCAACAATCATTTTTTCTAGCTGGCACTCAAAATGCGGCGAAAAAAGGATTTAAAATGGTGGAGACCTGTTCAATGAAAATAAGCTGGATGAAAGATGAAACATTCTGACTAAACTAGAAAAGAAATACAGACGTTTTCAATCTTGCCCTAAAAGGCCTCATTACAGACATCAACAACATGGTTATTAAATGTTGGTTGGGACGGAATAGCAACATGTGGAGATAAACAGACAAAAATGTCCTTTACAAGTTTGCAAATGTATTAAGTTTCATGATTTCCTTTGGATTTCTGAGGAAAACTGTTCTTCGTTGCGCTTTTGAAATACTTTGTCCAGATATTCGATAAAAAGTCTAAACACCTTTGATCTTTTGTTGGTCTCAGCTGTACCGAGTTGAGCAACATCAATGTTTAACATTCTATTTACGTAAATGTAATCAGAAAAATCAGCAGCATCTTCACACAGACCTTTGACAAAAGGGCTCTGTTTACACTGGAGGAACGAGAGTAACAGCTTAGTGACGTCAAACCAAAGCCGGAGACATTCTTGTTTTTACCAAGTCAGAAAACTAGAAGCAGATCCTAATCCGGCTGAGTCATTGTTTGCATTGCCAAATTAAAACGGACACAGTACACAGACATCACTTTGTCAACAGCTCCCGTGATGTTAAGCTGTTTATTTCTACAGTTTTCCATCACTGCTGTGTCATCACCTTAGTCCTTGAGATCACCGTTAGAAATGATCTGTAGAGCTTAAAGGGGCAGTATTATGAAAAATGGACGTTTTAGAGCTTTACATCATGTTATAATGCCATTCTCTCATCAAAAGCATACCTGGAATGTTGCCTTGAGTCCTTCATGCATGTTTGAGAAATCCTTTAATCTCCCGCGGCAACCGTTGAGCCGAGCAAATTGCCTGGGTGGAGCTAGCTCCGCCTTCGCGAACAAAGCTCCTCCTCGGAGCTGCAGTTTCCAAGCTTCCGAACCTCCATGCAACTCCTCCACTCAGCTCCTTCAGACTAGCCAGCAGCAATTAGCAAATATCTGCTGAGCTCATTATGCGAGCTACTTCTCAATGAAACAAACACTAAAGGGTTAAGAGGAGCCATGTTGTGATGACTTCCTGAAGATGGAGTTTAAGAAAGAGCAAGAGTTTCTTAAAGAGACAGAAGTCCAAATTGTCATAACAACTGAAGGCAATATAGTTACTTAACTGTACTATGAAAGGATTTTTCTATATGCCTGGAAAACGCATACGGCCCCTTTAAAACCATCATCTCTAACTCTTGGCAGACGTAAAGTTTTACCCAATGAGATTCTACCATCCTCTCATTTCACTTACCTGAAAATTATGCAGTAATTGCCTTGTGCATTATGCGTAAAATATGAATTTAATTTCAAGTTATCAGCAGACGGTATTGTTTGAAAATGTGAATAAGCAAGATAAAAAGAAAATAAGACTGCATCGAACATGATGCCGCCCCATCAGTCTGTTCTTCCCTTCTCTCTTTCCTCAAGGACAAAGGCGGCTCTTAATAAGACTCATTTAGCACGAAGCAGCAAATGAAGTCACGCCAGAATGCAAAGATAATGAGATAATGGGATAATAGGATCGCTTGGAAGTAGATAAACATGCAGTAAATATCGCTGGCTGTCACAAGTGTCTCCGCGTGGAGCATATTCAATTGGCCCTCATCGGCCTTCCCATCGTCCTCTGGAATTTAAACAAGGTTGAGAGATGCGGACGCTTTTTTATCGCAGATCATAAAGCACACAGCAGAAAATGGAATCAGTGTTTCAGATGAAAAGATCTGAGATCGTATCAGTCACTCGGGTAGCTGTTCCTACCAGGAAGCTCATTTCTCCGTTTGGATCCCTAAGAGAACAACCTCCGTGTCTTCATTAATCAGCTCGGATAGAGATTGTTTCGCCATGGCAACCAGGTTGGTTGATGATGGGGGGGGATAAACATCTATGTGTGCACTGGTGAAACAAACTGTTAGAATTAAACAGTATTTATTTAGGTGCATCAAAGTAGAAATGATGTATGGTTTACAGTACAAAACACTGTTTTAAAATTTGAACCTATATTGAATTTGCTCCACTAAAGTATTTACATTCTAACTAATTATAAAATCTTATTTGTCTCTTGTTCTCTTAAGATATATTGGTGATCACTGCTTGAGGATTAAAAAGCTCAGCTTGATAAAACATTTGTGCTGTTAAACTACTTCAAGCATGTAACTTTTACAAAAGAATGATTTAAATTTTTTTTTAAATTATCATTGTGTTGTCAGTATGAAGTAGAAATATAATCTGTGAAAAAAATGGAGCTCCTCCACTTTCTCCCAACGCTAACTGCAGAGACACACAACTCAGTCAGAAACAACCAATCAGAGGCAGGGGGCGGGTCCTAGCGCTGTCAATCACTCTCATGCTCACTCCCTCCCGTTTTCTCTTTGCTAATCTATAGATGGTTCACCACAATATAGCCTCCCACAAATGCTAATGCTAGTTAGCATAGCCACCGATGACGTCGGATAAACTATTTTCTTCTATTGTCTTGTAACAGTGAGTTGTTTTTCCCACCATTAGCACGTTGAGCAGCGTACAGGAGGTTGAAAAAATATTGAAGTTTTTCCCTTTTGGGTTTTGATTAATAGAAACAATGTTTCATAAAACAATTAGCAATGTTTTAAACAATCTGTTTAGTACAGAAAAATTGAAAAAACAGGAAATTTGACATTTAGTTTAGCGCAAATGGGAAGATACAGAAGTCAGTTTCTGCATCAGTAGCAACCCAGATTGATATTCAACTTCCGGCTTGGATTTTGATGCTTTTAAATTTGAATTCATAACATGGAAATTATTCGTATAGCACATTTCATACTTTGTACCAGAAACGCATAATTTTGTCACCTTCCTGAAATAATGATCTGTCATTTTTTGACAAAAGTGTTTTGTTTTTTTTTTGAAAGAAAGATTTTAGGAAGGTGAGGATAAATTGACCAATTATGAACCAGCAATAAGCATTACATTTTGTCAAAGGCCATCATCAAAATCATTATGAATCATAGGAAGCTCTAAACAGGAGGGTTTTTAGCCTTGAGTTAAAGGTGCTCAGTGTTTCGCCAGGTTTACAGTTTTCTGGAAGTTTGTTCAGAGTCTCAAATAGACAGGAGGCCATTGTCCTTACTCCAACAGGCAAAGTCACACGTAGAAAGCAGCTGAACTGACTTACTGAAACATCCTCCGTTCAAAACTAAAATGTAATCATGCCCAATCTTCCTTTCCTTTTTTTTTTTGTTTTATTTCGGTGTAGGTGAAAGACTTTGCTTTGCGTTTGCGTGGTGAAATGGCTCGTCTCTGTGGATTTGTTGATCTGTGTGGCTCTACAGCAGCACCATGGCAGGTGCGGATTTATGCATCAGTGTTTGAAAACCGGAGCAATTACTGCACAGCAGTGAGGACAGTTTGATAAGATTGCCTTCTCTGCCGCTATGCATGTTGACTACTGAAATGTAGAGTAATGGCTGAACATAAAGAAAAGGGGGGTGAAAAAGAAAACAATAGCGGTCCAGTTGTAGCGGCCCATCTCAATGAGCTTTCTTTCCCACGGAGCAGTCGGCTCCCATCGAGTCGATGGATTTTTAGCGGCCGTGGCTGGGCTTGTCAGCTGCAGCTGATTGCCTGACATATTTCCTCAGTGTCTTCTGGCTCATCTACAGTTGTCAGTTTCCCAGACGCGCCTGTTGAAGCCGTGCCTCTGGCCATTCAGTTAATTCCCCAAACAGCATGTCTTCCTTTTTTTTTTTTTTTTTTCTCCGTACCTGGACTGTGGCCAGGCCTGTCAGACTGGATGTCTCCATCGTCCAGAGTGGTTCTGTCTGCCTACCTTTGGCATTGGCATGTTACATTTGCTCCCTGTTGCCATCAATCTGATGCAATAGGGATTTCAATGGAAATGCGTATTAGATTCTATACAATCCGATCATAAATAATTATTTAATGTATTATTATTGTTTTTGATTTCCTCTTCCTTTTTCTTGGGCTTTTTTTCTGTATTCTTCTTTTCTCATCCCATGTAATTCCTGTATATGATCAAGCAAACTCCAGTTAGGACACAGACATTTTTAACTCTATTACTTGATCTACTTTAGGTCAAGATTTACTTGCCTTTTGCAGATAATTTATACATTTTTCTTTATTATTATTATTACTTGATATTGTTTTAATTTCTGTACACGCTGTGACAATATATTCAGTTCACCATTGTTGTCTACCTACTCATACACACACACACGTTTGTTTTCTTATCTTTGTGGAGACATTCCATTGACATTAATTTCTGGAACCTGCCCCTTACTTTAAACGTAACCATTACCAGTTGAACTGGTAAACTTAACCAGTTTAATTGGTAAACTGGTTACCAGTTAAACTGGTTAAGTAATGGCTATTACTTAACCATTAAGTAATAGCTTAATGGTTAAGCTATTACTTAATGGTTAAGTAATAACTTAACCATTACCAGTACATGCCTAAACCTAAAACTAACTCAATTCACACCTTCGTCCTAAACCTAACCCAAAAACAAATGCAAAAAGAAGTGAAAATATGCTCTCTATTTCTCTCTATCTCCATCTGCCTCTCCTTGTATTCAATCCTTTCCCCCTCTTCCATACCACTCTATTTTTCCACTCCAAACCCTACACCACCATCTCTTAGGTTGTTTTTTTTTCCCTCACCCCAACCCTCTCTGAACTTCTGCAGCCCTCCCAGAGGTGCTGTGGTTGACCAGCCGGCTGTTCGTATCAGAATCTATCAGACATAATGGGGGGGGGGGAGTTAGGTTGTGGCCCGAGGCTGAGTGACTCTGTGGCAAACTACCGATGATGCATAACAAATAAATACGTCATGGGGGCCAAAGGTACATCTGTCACGATTGACATAAAACAGGCGTTACAGCAGCTGGGACAGAGGAGGTTTTTCCATACACACCAAATTTAGTATTCTCTCCGCGAAATGCTGGCCTGATGCAAATCAATAGAGTAATTTTCGCTCAGACTCGTCCTAATTAACAATCTGCCATGTGTGCTCAGGGGAACTGTGGCATTTGAATAGAAGGGATGTCCAGCTGCTGCTGAGAGGAGAGGGATTTGAGAAGTTTAAGACGGCAAACCGAGAAGAGCTCTGTATTAGTAATGGCTTTCTACAGTCCGCATCATTAAAGATAACTGTATGTGACAGCACGCTGATATCTGTGTTTAAGTGAAATGTGGCCTTTTGTTGGGGAGAGTAAAATGTCATTAATGTTCTATAGTAGCTTTATTCTGTTCTGAGCTACAGCAGAGAATATTTCAGCAGCTACTGGATGCATTTCCATTAACCAAATAGTTGGGCGAATTGGAATTACGAACATAAATTCACGTAGTGGAAACATCTCAAATAAAAAAACAAAACACAAGTTTTCCGATTGTATCAAAATTAGCATATTTCACAAAACTGTTATAGAAACACTTTTTTTGCATCATGAGTCATATGAGTGATGTTACTGCTGGCGGAAACGGCGAAGAAAACGGGATGTAGTTGGAGGATCATAACGTTCTTTTAAGTCCTTATCGCAAAAACAAACTTTTGATGTGATTTTAATTGCATTTCTTTAATGGAAACACAGCTATTGTGAATTTGTGTTTTTTTGGTTTTTTTTTTTAATGTTAGTGGAATATCAACAAAATTTTGACACTAACTTAATGTATGACTCCTGGATAGTCAAATATGCAGGCACTGATCATATGATTCTTATTTTTATTGGGGGAGTTTTATGTATTGTTTGTAATGTGTTGAACTTGTGTGCATATGGATACCTCTGGCATATTATGTGATGTGCATTGTCCTTTTTTAAATAAGTAAACAGCAACATTTGTAATGGAAATGCAGCTGTGCTATCTTAGCTGCAGAAACTGGAGCCAAAGCTGACCTTTTTAATAAAAGGTCCAAGTAATCTTGGGATAAAAAACAAAAATGGGGAAGGCTTTTAAAATGTACGTCAGATTTTTACTTGTACGTTGGCAAGTGAAAAAAGGAGTAACCCAAACCCTCTAAAACAAGAGACCTTTATGAAAGCTGCAATGGAGACTATGTGGATATTAACATTTTCCTCCTCCTCATGTATATTTTAGCACTTTTAATATTTGGTTCTGTATAAACGGTCCTGTGTCTGAAATCTACCCGGAGCCCCTAGAGGTGAAATATACTGCATATTACGACTTTGGTCTCTAGCCCAGAAACATTGTTTGGCTCTGCAGGACCATTGTACACGTCAATAACTAGATTGCATCATATTTTCAAGGTGTGTGTGCATTTCTAATTTTAATGATACTTGAAAGAAGGATGAAACTCAGAAGAAAAGAGATGTTCTCCTCAATAACAGAACCCATAAAATTACGAGACGGCTGAAGAAAAGACTCGACAAAAGTACATTTTAGCCTCGTCATTATCCTGGTGTGTGATTGTGTGATCGACCTTGTCTGTAGTGTCAAGTCCCTGTGACATTACCTCATCTTCAGCTGTGGTCTTCGATCCACTCCTTCAACAAACCTCAATGTGACCGATCCTCTTTGAAACGTCATTCATGCCGCGATCGTCCAGTGATGTTCTGCCTGCCTGCTCTTCAACCCTTGGTTCGCCCACTTCCTGGATCATAAGACTCACCAGCTCTGTCCAACACACCGCTGGACTCTAGCCCTTGTTCTCCACCACCAAGATCCCTTGTTAACTAGATCCGTCCCTCAACGTCGTCATCCCACCCCAAGCTAACAAGCCATCCTATTTCCAGCTTTACTGTGTATTTGTTGTTCATTGTTACCACTCCTTTCCTAGTGTAACTATTCCTATGCTGTCCTGTAACCATGGACCAGTGAACCCGTCTTGATTGAACTTATATTCCTGGTGAACATTTTCTTTGCCTTTTTACATACTTCGGCTTGTGTAAATTCTAAATGTGGGTCAGAGAAATGCATCACAACATGACTAACAATACATTTGTAAAGTAAAGGGCTTAAGCTTCTTCTTATGCAAGTACAATTGATTAAAATTGCCCTTTTTTCAGCTATGGACATTTAAAACAGCTGTTTGCTAATATGGTTGCACACATTTGGAAAATGTTCCCCGTTATGTATATATCCCAATAACCATATAAATGTTTTCTTTTTATATAGCACTACCAGGGAAAGTGAGGAAATAGACATTGCCTGTTTTGTTTAAAGATGTATCTATATGGATGGTTGATTGATGCTTGGTTGCTAATGGCACTGCGAATTGACTTTTCAGAAGAGTATACTATGCAAAAAAAAAAATCTTCAAACTATTGTATTTTTATTCTAAACTTTTTGTTTTTTGGCAGTGTGACATGTTTGTTTTAAACTAAGTGAATGAAATAAAAATAAACCCTTCAACCTGCTAAAAGACGGCGAACTGGCCAAAATAACTCCATTGACATACTTTTAATCCTTGTGGAAAGCCTTTCCAGAAGTACTCTGTCAACTACCAACATCGCAGCGTAACTTCTGGTTCAAATATCTGCTGTCAACTCTTGCGTTTTCTTATGAAAATACAATCCTCAAGCCTTTTCAGCTTCGCAATAAAGAAAATCTTGACAATCAAAGACGGTCTGAAGTGTCGAAGCATTAGAATTATTACAGGAGGGGTTTATTGACATGTAATCAGTGTAATTATCCCGAAGAAAGCCAAAATGAGCTGTAATTAAATCCAGCATAACTTTTCCAGATGATCACCTTCACTTCCTCCCCAATTTCTGCCTTCGCAGACTCACATTACCAGAAAGCAAGTGCCTGCATTGATGAGGAATAAGTACTCTGCAAACACAGAGGTGATGTTATCCATGTGCCAAATGTATGCAGCACACTTAGCGTGCATTAAGCAAGCTCTTTGCTTGAAATACTCCAGTGAGGGGAATCCAGGTAAAATCCATTATCTCTCGCTGATTTGTTTTATGAAATCCGTGCCAATTTCGGAAGAGGGGAAAACTAATGAAGAGGAGAAGGACGGAGGATTAGAAAGCTTTTAGGCAACTGTGCACGAATGGACTTTGATGAGGTGACAGTAATACGTCCTCCATTCTTTTCGCCGTTCAGCACAGGCCTTCTGAGTAAATGGATGTGTGCTCAATTGAGCGTTTTACGCGAGATTTTGAGGTGATGTGTGAAATGGAACTTTCTGCCGCCCTCGTAAAAGTCACGAGCCCGGGCAATAAGTCATATTTATGTTGGTTTTGAATGGCATATTTCTTTTGCGGCGTGAAATGGAGTGACCATAGCAACACCTGGCGCACACCCAGATGGTTCTGAGGGAAGTTGTGCCGCTAAAACCCACAGTCTGTTCAAATGGAATTGGATGGAAAGGGCCTGCATGTGTGCAACAGTGAACTGTTCATAGGTTTACACATTTTGTCGCGTTACTACCACGAGCTTCAATGTGTTTTATCTGGATTGTATGTGGTAGACCAACACAAAGTATCACATCAGAGTATTAGGGACATATTAAGAAGAAAAATATACAAATAGTCATAAAATTAACAGAATAAAAAATCCTTTTTTAAAGATGTCCCCAATGCTAATACTAATGTTAGCATTGGGGCATTTAGTTTACTAGTTTGTCTGTCACATCCCACAGTGCAATGCAAACAGGAAGGCTTTTGGATCCATCTAGAAGTGAGTACCTGGTAGTTGTGTCAGTTTTAGGTCGGATTGTGTTCACTCCTCAAACAAACTGTTCTACAGTTCATTTAGAACCGTATCAGGATGACTACCTACAAGCGGTTTTGGTATGGTTGTAATGGCCGTGTTCACACAAGCAAACTGCCAAAAATGGTTTAAGGGGGAAACAAATCACAGATCTGGTTTTGGCCCAGGATGACCAAGATCTGGACTTGATGGTGCATTCACACCAGCCCTGTTTTTCTCCTTTAATTGAACTACAGTTCGTTTGCCTAGAAAGTCTGGTTGGTTTGGAGAGGTGTTAATGCATCATTGAACTCTGGTCCACCTTAAAACTTAGGCCTTGGGTTGAAGTGAACTCTGTTGCTGTCTGAATGTAAATGTGAATAATAAGTGAACCGGAGACCACTCCAAAGGCAGGAAATGGACTATAGCACAAGCCATTCTGGGTAAACACAACCAAAACAATCGCGGGAGAAAGTTCTCAGTCTTTTACCAAAGAGAAGGAGAAATCCCACAACCGCTAAATTTGATGCTACTCCAATTTTGTTTTACATTTTGCAAAGAAGGAAGCTGAGCTCAGTGTCTTCAGAGGTTTTTGTGTCGTTTCCTTCAGTAGTTCTAGGTGCAGCGCCACCACACAGGAGTGGAGGTTTCTCAAACCTCCACTGTTGATTTGGTTGATTTCAAATAATGCGGTGAGAGAGTGAACCGGACCAACTCAAAATATAACAAATGTTGCAATTTTAGTCTTCCTTTAGGTTTATTTCTTTCTGTTGACATTTAAAACGATGTTCAGGCAATCAAAATGTTCCACCAGCCAGTAGAAGAAATGGAAAAGCATTTCAGCTTCACTCTTAATCCATCTTTACTGTATGCTACTTTCTTAAGCTCAGCATTTTTTTTCTTCCTCTGTGTGTGTGTGTTTTGGGTTTTGGAAGTGTCAGGTTAAAGGGTTGATTGGCAGTGAAATACAACAAGGAGAAGCGATGAGGTCTGGCTTTGCCCACTTTCAGTACTTGCCTGTTGGAGATTGTCTTTTCCTTTTTGCCAGAGGAAACAAAGAACAACAAACAGACTCACTGAGCTCAGGCGTCCAGGCCAGCAGATAAACAAGATAAACAACCTCTCTTGGGGTTGAGTGAGAAGTGCAAAGAAGGCAGGAAAGTGCTGTGCTTGTTTTCTCATCAATGCCATACATAGTGCATGAGTTCTCTGGGACTGGGGATGGAAGATGTTCTCTTTCTTGCAGATGGTTAAAGCAAAGACAAAGATGGTCAGACATACCTCATTAGGAAAAAAAAAGGTGAATCATTCATTTTGTGAGTACAGTTTTCCTAAAATTGTTCGATGCCCGCAGCATATGTTTTTTTGGATAAAATTCTTGTAATTTGACTTTCATTCTACTAGTTGAATTGTCCTCATGTAATTTATTCATCAGAACCATGTGAAAAATTAAGAATTTTTGCCAATAAAATAAATTTGCAATTGCAAAGGGTCAGAGTTGGGGGGGGTTGAAAGCCTTAAGTGCAAATCTGGAATGGAAGGAGTTGAAGTTTCAGATCTCGGAGAACAAAATCCGATCAATCGGCAGATTAAGGCGAGCGAAAAAAACCCCCCCACGATCTCGTTTAAGGAGAAACGAACCTCGACGCGTCGGGATTATATAGCTGCATCTCTCCTTTGGGGCTCGATTCTCTTCAATAAACAGCCATAAACCCCGGCTACTGCCGAGCTCTCAGAGAAAATAATAAAAAAAAAAGAAGCTAAATTGCCTTCATAAATATTAATCTGTGGGAGGCAGAGGTTGTGCCCTTCACAATGATTCAGGCTCTCAGGAGCACATTTGTCAAGAGTAAACAGTATCCTCCTGTTTACCTAATGCTCAACATTTGCCAGGTGAGTGGGTATAATTGATGCCCTCATATTCCATTCTCCAGGATGTAATTAAACACGGTCTGCTATAGAAAACATTCATCTCTCCCCCACTCTGCCTTCTCCTGCCACACACACACACGAGCCGAGTGTGTAGCGGCGCGCACACTTCTGCTCTGTTGCCCCTCTCATCCATTCCTGGATTTCGCTCAGAGTTGAAGGTGGAGAGCGAGTTAATTTCACAGCTTTTTGGCATGTTATCAACAATCCTGCACCTGTAGGCTCACCGGAGATGACCTCAGCTTTGTTACTTTGGGGGGGTAATACACGGTTAACCGTTCGCTTAGCTGTGACAGAATCATTAGCAGGCGGAAAATAAGATTTTTGTATTTTATTTTTCCTTTTTACGCCTTTTGTTGTCCATGCTATTACCCATGAACCGTAAATCATAATTTCATCATTTGTTGTTGTTATTTAGTCTTATGTAGGCCTCATATAGTTTTTTTTACCTGTTGTACAAGTAACGTTATTGCTTCTAGAAGAGCAGTTTTCAGATGACAGTTTAATTTATCAAGGAAAAAGAATCTATTCTGACCCTTTCATGAAAAGCAACATAACTGATTGTGCTAACCTTGATGAGAAGAACGGCTATAAATAAAGTTTTCCTACGAAGGAATTTTTTCAGAATTGCTTTAACTCGACCTCATTTAGTTCTTACAGAGCATGTCTGGTGACATGGGAGGAAAAAATGATAATTGTGGCCATGACTATTTATTCATTTCAAGGGAATGACTTAATTATAACGAGTTCTAGCCACAAGATAAGTCGTGGCCACAAATTAAACAAGTCGTCATGAGATAATGTCATTCCTACGAGATAAGTCATAGCCATGAGATATTAAGTCGTGGACACAAGGTTTTTCTTTTTTTCTCCCATGCCACTGGTCGAGCTCTGCAGGTTTTGGAGTATGAATATTCTGTTTAAAATGATTCCACATCTTCTCAATTTGATAGATTTAATTCAAATCCACAAAAAAAATAACTTGGTGAACTCTTTTACCAAAAAGTCTGAATCCTGAAATCAAATCAAAAGGAGCTTAAGCAAAATAGAGTGTGTGCTTTTATTGAACCAAGGTATTGCACCATATTTATTGATGCATTTATTTGTTTTTCAGTTTAGTTGTTCAGGATAAGTTTATTTGTATATCACATTTCAGCAATAACGCAGTTCAAAATGCTTTACAACACAAAAACATAAGCGACCCATTATGAAGCAAGCGATAAACGTACATTTTGTCAAACGTCATCATCAAAATACTCAGGCAAATAAACACCAGATACATTTATGAATTCTCCAGTTATTATTAATGAAAGGCATCTCTAACCTGGAGGTTTTTATTTAAAGGAAAAAGTATAATTGGTTATTCTAATCTTTCTTTGGCTTTTCTCTTTTTTTATATAGATATATATAAATAAATCTACATTCACCATTGCATTATGATTCAAGTTCATAATCATCAGTCTGTCACTAATTTGTAAGTAATCCTTGATTTAAAGGAACTCAGTGTCTGCAGTTTTCTGGAAATTTAGTTCATTTTAGAGCATAAAACTTTAATGCTTACTGTGATAGACGTTTATAAGTGGAAAAGATTCCAAAGTTATTTCTTTTGTTCTCGGTTTTAAATCTCTATTACCTCTAAATTTTACATAGGTGCACTCACTTTTGAGAGCTACATTAAGTAGCTTTATTGTATCTTTAATTTCAGCGGCCATCTTTGGAAACGCTTTTCTGCCAAGTCTAAAAAAAAAAGAAGCTATTTATTTATTTTTTTGCCGGACCAAGGAATGTGTCTTTCATTTCTACCCGTCCTATAAAGTAGCTGGCGCGTACACATTTATAAGGAAGTCGTAATGAATAAATGTAACACAGCGACTGTTAATAGGGCTGCCATAAATGCTGCAATGTCATGAGTGCTGAATAAATTCCTACATCTGCATTTTACGCTCAACTGTATTCCCAACACACAGCCAATCCCAGCGGACTGTTCCAGAGCAGCAAAGACAACCTTGCCCCCTTCGAGCACCCAGCTCTTCCTGCCAAACAGCTGAGTGCAAATATAGTGCATCTCAGAGCGCTATAAGCTTTACGTCCTCTCTTAATATAATGGGTTTACCTCAGCGTGGTGTCTTCGAGACATTCTTTTGTTTTTTCTTTATCTGTTTTTGGTCCACTTGTCAGATCAAAACGACACCAAGCTCTTGGCCTCTTTGCCTGGAATCGGCTCAGGGAAGTTGAGCTGGACTCCGGGGACCTGCTGGTATACCTGTGGACATCCCCGGCAGATTCTATCAAAACAGTCGCATAGTCAGAAAGAGGAAAATCTGTTGAATACCAAACACCGGAGGAACAAGACCGGGTCGATGAAGCCACTGGAACACGGACTAGGAAGGATGTTTGGAAAGATACGAGGAATAATCTGAGAAGAACACTAGCAAACTTTCTACTGGAGGGTTAAAGGGCTGTGACCTCTTGGAGGGTTGTCTGCAGAAGTTCAACTTAAATAATAAAAAAAACCCTTTAGTAAATCAGTACAAGCCTGCTGAGAATACATGAGGAAAATTGACACATTCCTATACAGAGCAGTATTCTAAGAGTTCCTGAAATTCATGTTGATGCATCTATAATTGATTTTAAAGATACTTTTGGAGTTTTCTGATTAAAGTAAAGGAGTTCTCAACTATTTCAAATTATTACTCAACTTATATTAATTATAAATCACTTTTTAAAATACACACAAATTGCAATTTATATGGCCAATTGAAGCGCAGATAATGATAAGTTTGATTAAGTCATAAACTACGCAACAGAGGGCTACGACAATTTGCTGTTAAGGCTGGAAAATTATAAGTCTGCTTACCCAAATCCTGAAATCAAATATTAATATCATCTAAAAATAATATATTTACGAAGAGAAGATAGACAGACTGATGATAGAAATGTCAATCTGCAAGTTTTAGTGCTTAGAATATCAAACTTTTTGGTTTGAATTTGTCTCAATTAAGTTCAAGATCCTGCACTTTTAAGCCCAGACGGAGAAACTAAAATTAGCGAGACATCTGTTAGCCGGAGAAGGGAACCTGAATGTGAAGTGCTTCTCTTCCTGCCAACACAGCTGGCATCAATAAGGACCCGTTTGTTCCTCAGGAGCTCCCCAATCTGAACACGTACAACCGTGCAAGTAAGAATCTGATATCATCTGGAGAGAGGTAAGTCGGCTCCGCAGAAAAACCTGGGCTGGGTAAATAAATATTTGAAAAACACCATAGTTGATATTTAAACGTGTCAGTCAATTACGGTTTCACCCAGACTTTGTTTGGATCTCCTGTCTCAGCCTGCCGAGGAGCTTCACGCAGGCTCTGGTGTAGTCAAAACACTGAAAGCAATTTGAGGTGATTTACAGTATAATTCTCGTCTAATAGCTGGCTTAAACGCTAATCGTGCATTCTAATTCCTGGCTTAGTGTGCCTATGGATTAGAAGACCATGTAATGTACAGTTAATCCCACATACACTGCGCTGAAAATCCGCCTGAAAACGTTTCTCATCATCAAGAAAGTTTGCCTCTAATTACGTCTCCAGAGAGAGGCTCAGCTCCCTCTCGAGGTGAGGCGGTCCAGATCCCGGGTCGGCACGCTCACAGAATACAGAGCGGGCCCGTTTGATCACATTCTAAAGTATTACAGTTCTGTTTTGATTCTGCTCCATGAATTCTCCATTGCATTTTTATGCAGCTGGTAATGTGATTTGAGTCAATTGAAGACAAGAATACTAATGTTTAAATGTGCACACAACTTGGAATTGTTCATTCTTTATTGCATTACAACCACAAACTTCATCTGAAATTTCATTGGGATTTTTAAGGATAGAAAAAGGTTGTGCATTAGTGAAGTGGGGAAAAAATGGTATCCAAAAATCCAAGGTGTGTTTGTACTTTAATAGTACTTTTTTTTCTGCATTCAGAAGTCACGAAATTAATAAAATGAGTTAATGAGTACACTAGAGAACAAAATTACCACCAAAATAAAAAGCCACAAATAGTTCTTTGTCCCAACCCACAAAAGGGACGCAGCAAACCTCTGACCACAATATCTTCACCTACATAAAACCAAATTTGAACTTTTTGGCCTTTATGCAAAAGTACAACGCATATTAGTCATTGCAGTTAAAAAAGTAGTCAATTTCTACCAACAATCATAGGAATCTAGAGATTAATCTCAGAAATTTGTTATAAAAAACTTGGAAATTTCTGAGTTTGAAAACTCAAATTTTCTGAGAATTATTTCCATAATTCCAAGTTGCACAACTTCAAGGTCACATTCTGTCACAAGACAGAATGTGACAAAGTTTACAATATGAGTGCTTTCGTCAAGCACTACATACATTTCCTCTCCTATCTTTAATACAAAACTCTGACTATGAGACCACAGAGTCCTTAAAGTTCAGCCGATTCAGTCAAGGACAGATTCCCGACAGTGCGAGTGCCTTCACAAGTAGAAGCTAAAATCAAATGGGACAAGTGTATCTGGTCTTTTATCAGAAAAATGTGTTGAAGACAAAAGGGGATTGATACCACACACGCACACACACACACACACACACATCTAAAAGATTTCAAAGAGACTCTGAAAAGCGAGGCTGGATTTAGCCTCATACTCCCCCCAAATCTGCAGATCCTCCTCAGAGAACCCCGATTATTCTGTTTTTTTTTTTTTTATTTCAAATGATCTGTCTGTGGTCTCATTTCTGACTGTACCTCTTTGATCAGATGTACACACGAAGCCGTCCGTTTTCCTGCCTGTGTTATCTATTGTGAAGTGAGAAGTTAAGAAAGTTCCCCATGAAGCGGCACTTTGGCTCTTGTCGAGTTGAAAAGCTGTCATTGGACTCCTTTAGCTTCAGGACGCGTTCGCTTTTGCATGCATGAATGAAGTAATGAGTGGTACAACCCAAATGCTTCACACATTCTGACAGAGTGACATCCAGGACAGCAGTTTATTTGGCGAATTAGGCCAGCGGTTCAGGAGTGAGAATATCTCAAACTCACATGGGTATGATATTCTCCTGCCATGTCACAATTTGCAGGTGCCCAGAAACTCTAGTAGTCTCTGCACACCGTGCACTTCTTGGTTGCCATGCATTTCCTCTAAGGTGTTGAAATATTACTTTTCCTACTGGGAAAATAAATCTTTCCCTTCAGGTGCGGTTTTAATGGGGCACCCATCCATTTGAAGATGGCATGCTTGAAAGTAGAAATGTTCAGGGGGAAAAGCCCAAAAATGTCACTTTGGTGATACATGGAACAGGGAAAGTTTTTTTTATGTTGTGGGTAAGCTAGGGAATTATGTGCATTACTTTTTGACAACAGTGGGATTTCATTTTATGGAGACTCCTTTGTGGCATGGCATATACTTTTTCAGGATGAGTTTTGCTTCAGACAGACATTTGTTTGCTTCAAATAAAGCAAACAGGCCCAGACTAATTTAATGTTGTTTTTTTGTCACAGCTTAATGTCGCACAAACTTGTGAAATAAACATAGATTGGAAAAAATTAAAATCAACTATTATTAAATCAAAATGTCATTTTAAGAGGTTAAATATTAGTGTTACAGTATTTTTATATGCAAGATAAACTCACACTGATTGATTCTGTTAGTAATTCCTATGCAATTCCACTTGATTCTTATTTCTCTTGCATGCTCCGTCTGGGGTTTCTCCCATTGACCTCGATTTCCCCAGTAGAAATTCAACCAGGCCAATCAGGGAACAGGAGGAGGAGTTGTGAATGATGACAGATTTTCTGCACTGTTTTGCTTGTAGTTGTAGTTTGGCAGTGGGAGTGGAGGATGTGAACTAATCCATTAAGTCCATGTTGGCCACGCTTCCAAATATTGAGCAATTAAATTTGGTTTCTGTGCTCTAGAGAATGGGAATGTGTATTGGTCCTACATGTACCTGTTAACTCCAGAACACCCTGTTTTTCGGTCAAAAAGCTTTGTCAAGGTGCTGGCTGAGTCTGGGAAAAAGACTGTCATTATCCATAGTGAAACAAGTGAGGTGAAAGACTGTTCAGAGAGGAAGAATCCATTACTCTGAAAGCAACATACAGATTACAGTTTGCAAATACATTCAGAGACAACGGCCTTCATTTCAGGAGATGTGTGTCGTTTCATTTAACAGAAAATTTTAAGTACTTGACCATAATGATAACTGTTGCATTTTGGGAGAAAAGAGAGAAGCTTGAAAACCAGAGAATACTATACCAACTGTACACCATTATGCCATGTCGGTGTTTTGTTGCAGAAAGGACTGGTGCATTTCACAAAACAGATTAGATCATAAGGGAAAGAAACATTTTGTGGCAACCTCTTAAGAGATCAGACAGAAAGTTTAAGCCATGGGACCACTGGGTCTTCCAAATGGACAATGACTGAGTTAAGGGCCCAGCATAGTCAAGACGAAATTTCTAAGTCGGCTTTTATTGTCACAGTGACAAAAATCACATAATTTTGTTCTCAGCCTCTTGTTGCCCATCCCTTCTTGTCACAACCCATCTGACAAACCTTTCACCTCTTCTCTGTATGCAAAGCTATTGTGTGTTTAGCCAGAATTTGGTGGGTGTGTTTGTTTATGCCGTAAAGCACTCGGAGCTCAGACACAATAGAAGATATGGTGAATATTCCCAGTTAATAACTAGCAGCAACATCAGTTTTTATAGTTAACAGAGTGTGACTGCTAACCTCTCCAGTACAGGGACTGCCATGCTGTGTGTTGGTGCGTTAGATGCAACGAGGTGATTTACTGAACAAGGCTGTCAAAATGGGTGACTGTCATCCGAAAGTAGATGACATTCATCTCATTATCCATCTGCCAGATCCTTTGGACCAAACCACTGAACTCCTCTTGTTCGATTCTGCTCTGCCACATGACTTCTGCCCAATCTTGCTGGATCCTTGAGTCTTCTCAAACCTCCAGTTGGTCATGGCTGCTTTTATTCCTGAAGCATCACTACATCAGCATCTTGAAGACGACCACTGACAAATACGCCACAAAGTTAAAGGGGAGGTTTCCTCTCCACTGTTGCTACATGCTTGCTCATCAATATGAAGGGATTTGTGCAAAGTCAATGACTCAATGGGAGAGAATGGGAATGTGTATTGGTCCTACATGTACCTGTTATCTCCAGAACACCCTGTTTTTCGGTCAAAAAGTTTTGTCAAGGTGCTGGCTGAGTCTGGGAAACAGTCCACTAATACAATCTGCTAAATTAGAAACATTTTCAACCAATTC
This sequence comes from Brachyrhaphis roseni, assembly GCA_903066815.1. Lineage (NCBI taxonomy): Eukaryota > Metazoa > Chordata > Actinopteri > Cyprinodontiformes > Poeciliidae > Brachyrhaphis > Brachyrhaphis roseni. The sequence continues at coordinate 18,895 of CAEFZY010049073.1, forward strand.
ACATAATAAACTACACTTGACTGCAGTGTTTAATAACTAGAATCAATTGGAATGTTTGTACTTGACTGGAATCTGTTTATATGGCTGGAGTGAAATTGCCTTTGGATGACATTTGGCGCAATATAAGTGAAGTTAATAGAATCAATACTAAATTGATTAAAATGCAAACATTTAGACTAACTTGATATCAAACTGTAGGTATATTTCATAGTTTCTGGTAAACATGTGCTTTTGTATGTAAGAGACACAATACATGCTCCACAATATCCCTCCTAAATAATTTCATTTGGCCAATCCTTGTATATCAGCTGTCCAGTGTTCACTGATTTATATTCCCGCTGCTGCTTTAAAACCCACTGATGTCTTCAGTGCCCTGTCCCTCCCTTGTATTCCCAGAAGTCAATATTTGAGGGTCAGTGAAGAATATATTGACTTCATCACTAATGCATATGCATTTCCTGACATTTCATAGTGCGCACGCAGTGGCTCTGAATTGTCCCCGGACTGCCAGACCCCATCACGAGTCAGATCGGTTTATCCTTCCTCTTGCTCCTCCTCACACTCATTTGTTATCATGTCTCTGATCCAGATTGAGAATAAGCACATGCAAATTGCCACATTAGATCAGTTGAATCACAGACAAAAATATTCCATTTGATTTCTATTATGTCAACTCTGGCCTTGATATAGCATGTATATGAAAAGGGCCTTCATCAAAGATTCTCTTAGAGAGATGTTGCTCTTAATCTCCTTGCTTTGCCTCTTGTCTCTGAAGCCATTAACGGGTGGAACAGAATACCTTCTCCACAGGATATTGCTGCTCGTGGCACTAATCAGGTTAGAAATGATGGCTGAACGGCCTGAGTCTGTGGGTATGAGAGTGTGGGGGTAATTTCAGAGGATATGCCCGTTCAGCAGCCCCTGTCTCCTCTCCACATTCTGTTAACCTCCTTCTTTCCTCAAGTTGAAGATGGATCTGCACTTAAGTGTAGTAAAAAAGATGTAAATGTCTAAATGTTCTTTCTCAAGTAGGACCTGCCTTTTTCGGACACTAACAAAACATGTACATAATCCTGTTTTTTAGCCTGTGGTGCCATTTTAAGATCACACAGTCCATTTTATCTAATTGCCTCCCACCAAATACTGCAGTTTTTAAACAGAACCACTTTCATTTAATCCTCCTGTCAAAGCCTACTGACATGTAATAAACTGGTAGTCATTTTTTTGTTTTCATTTAATATGTGTCAAACCTAAAAGGAGACAAGTTTCCTTTTCTCTTGTCTAAAGTGTATTGACAAAGTAGTAAGTTCCTTCAGATGCAGTGGTATTTAGACACAGAGAGGCCAACAGTCAGTCAGTTCTTGATGCCCAGGTACCAGGAAGACATGTGTAAGGGTGTACTCACACCAGCCCTGTTTTTTAAAAAAATATTTTTATTAGAATTTTCTGCTTCACAGACGTACAAGAAAAAAAACATAAAAAAATTAAGAAACATACAGTGCAATCCCTCCCAAAAAAATACACATAACCTCAGGGTTCACTCTATCTGCACAAAAAGAAAAGGAAAATTAACTTTACATGTTGCAGTGTTTGACAAGATGTAGGAAAGGGAAACCATATATCGTTAAAGTCTTCAAGCTTTCCTTTTGTTATACAAGTCAGTTTTTCCATCGCCAGGTTGTTGCTCAATAGTTTGATCCATTCATTTATCTTTGGTCTTTCCGTGTTCCTCCACGTCAGAGCAATCAAATGTCTATCCTGCAAAAGGCAAAAACTCACAAGCTTCTTTCTCTATGTAGGTCCTTTAAATCCATCTGGAAAAATGTGCAGAAAGCAAAGTTTACTGTCCATTTGAACATCCTGCTCGATCAAACGAGAGATGAACATGATAACCTCCTTCCAGAACGTTTGAAGCTCTTTACATTGCCACATACAATGGAAAAGAGTACCCTTATCTATATTACATTTAACTCAAACATCAGGAATATTTGAATTGAAATGGTGAAGTTTTACAAGAGTGATATACGTTCTAAGTAACTATTTATATTGTAATAGCCTAAACCTTGTGTTAATAGTTTGCGTTTGTGCCAATAGTCATGAGTTATTCCATTCATCCTCAGGGATTTCTGTTTGCAGATCAGTTTTCCATGCTTGTAAATATGAGAGACTTTTTTTTTTTCTTTCAAGGCTAAAAGTAGAATATTATAAAATTTGGAAAGTAGGCCTCTACTCTTATTATGGTGAACGCTATATCCTCTATGGTAGAAAGTGGAGGTTGATTTCAGCGAGGCAGTAACAAAGCTTCTACTCTGTAAATACTTGGGCAGACAGTATTTGTTTACCAGTTGTTCAAAGGACAGCAAAACTCCTTCACTATAAAGGTCCCCTATTTTATTTAAGCCTTTATTCATCCATATTCTAAACCCTCTGTCTGCTCTTACTGGTTTGAATCTGTTATTTACCCTATTAGGTGATCTTGGACACCTCATCTAAGACTGTTTGGGAGTGATGCCAAACTGATATTGTGTTTTTGAGAAAATAATTTTTGGTGTTTGTCATTAGATATTTAAGTTCAGCTGAGTAAAGATAGGATGTCAAAGAAATCTTAATGAGTTGTTCTCTATTTGTACCCAATAGGGTATGTCACTGGTGGAAAAATAACAAGTAGCAGCACAAAGCTGCGCTGCACAATAGTGCAGCTTAACGTTCAGCATTCTAAGCCCACCGCGATCATAGGGCAGATAAAGAAGAGAGAGACGCCCACCAGCCCTGTTTAGTCCGCTTTAATCAAATTATAGTTTGTTTGCCTAAAAAGATGGATTCATTTGAGGAGGTGTGAATATGCAATCAAACTCTGATGTTGACCAAAACTTCAAACTCTGGTCTGCCTAAATCCCAGGTCTCAGTTTATTTGAAGAGCACTCTAGTGCAGTTCAAAGGCATAAGTGAACGCCGAGCAGACCGGGGACCGCTCCAAAAACAGGAAGTGGGACTGTAGCACAAGTCTAACATTAATGGGCGAACATGCTTTATGGTCTCTTGCCAAAGGCAAAAAAACCCCTGCAAAATCTGACGGCACTCAATTTTTGTTAACATTTTCTGGAGAAGGAAGTTGCACTCAGTGTCTTCTTAAGAGATTTTTGAGTCCTTTACTTCAATGGTTTTTGGTGCTGTGCCACAACAAGTGGTTGAGGGAACAGGTTGCTCGAAGGGTTTGGTTTATTTGACAGTGCAGTGTGAAATAGAACCATAGCAGCTGAAAATGTGACAAATGTTGCAATTTTGGTTCCTAATCGAATCGAGTATACGATGTGAAAACACCCTAAGATATCAGTGTGACTCCTTGTCCCAAAATGATCTCCATCCACCAGTTGGAGTTCTGTCTCTGTGGCAATCAATTGTATTGGAGTGCAGGAGTTTCTTAGAGAGACAGAGGCCCAAATTCAATGTGCTAAGATATAAAGTCATATTTGATATGTACAGCACTTCTGTAACAACTGAAGGTATCATAGTTTCTTGATTGTGCTATAAAATGGATCTTGAAAGACAGTAAAGTTAAAAGAATTGCAACATAAAAAAAGAGTGAAAATCTCATCATTGGCCTGTGTCTTTAAAAAGTACAGTGCATAACAGAAGGCTCGTTGAAAAGATGTCTTCGTGAAAGACGATTTCTCATTAAACATGTCAGAAAAACTGTCATTTTAAGGTTTTGCTTAGCCATGAATGAATGAAGTCACTCCTATTGCTGTCCATGTTTCATACACCATATTGATTATTTTGAAGCACATTTTGGCTCAGATCTATTTTTTTTTTTATCGTCTCATGCACACATAAACATTGGTCGAAATGCAGCTAATGTCTGCATTTTCCACCCTATGGATAAACAATCACTTCTATTCAAGAAAGCCGTTTGATTCACTGAGGATGTAAAATGGTAATTTGCCAAGAAGGCACTCAGTGAGGCTGTTTTATAGGGGTTTCTTCAGCCTATAATTATCAAGTAAATAGATCTGGGCAATAACATCTCAGTGACCCAAAATGTGTCCATTTACAACAAAACTACTGTTTACATAGTCATTGATCGTGGGACTGAATATTCAAGAGATGTGTTTGTAGTTCACTTAGCAGTATAGCTGAAAGGTAAAATGAGGCCGTAAAGGGAAGATTTAAATGTTTCTCAAATAGAAGTTATTCAGGAATGGATGACCAACTGGGGACAAAACAACTAGCCGCACAACTTCATACATTAAAAGAATTGACTGATACATTCATTTGAACTAGGCATGCAAAGAGGTACATTTAAAAAATGATACCTCTGAAGCATAGAGAACAGTTTGTGCTTAAAGTAACGTACAGAAATCCTGGAAGAAAATCAGTTGGAGGGGTTATGAAATGTATCATTTTTAAAATTTATACTATGTCATTATGTCATTCCCTCAACTAAAAACATTTGTGGCTTTGATTCTTTCATGCATGTTTGAGAAATCCTTGAATCTCCCATGGCAACCATTCGGGGGTGCCTAAACACTTGGTCATTAAGCTCCGCCTATTTACCTAAAACACTTCTGTGGAGCTGCAGCCGAGCTTCTACCCCACAGAACGTCCCTCCCAAACGACACGCAAACGTTTCCCACACAAAGAACATAACATCGAGGCCGTTACAGTGACATGTTTTCAGGCTTGATGTTTATTTTGCGATCACTATTAATGTGTGATCGTCTGATCGCAGCGGTGGTTGATTAGCTAATTTAAACACCTGCTCTACTGATGACCTGTCAGAGTTGGCGTCTGGGTCACCTTTTTTCTTTTTAAACTTAACCAAAACACACCGAATTCTGCAGCACTTCTACATGTTAAGGTGGTCAAAGTCAAGCTAGCCTCGCTATCTTGTTTTAATCCAGACATTTTCTTGACCTTGTCATCTAGTTGTCATAGTGTTGACAATTAGTAACAAAGCACTGCATCCCTTTTTATTTTATATATCGCGTGTTTAAGATTTAACGCGTTATATTCACAACTTGACAACTAAAACCAGTGGTAGTCATCATCAGCTAGCAGTTTTTTTTTCCTCCAGCAATGAGCTGTGGAGCCGGGGTCTTACGCTCGTTATGTCACACTGCAATGTGTCTGTACAGTGATATAAAATTCAATCAATGGTTACTTTAGATCAAGCTTCTTGAAATGGTCCACGTTCCGGCAGATTTCCACAGAGCGGCGGCCTTGATGTTGAGACAATTTACTATGACTCACAACACGTCCAGACCCTCCGTCCTCTCACCACACGGAAAATCAGTCCTTTTTGTTTACCCCCAGGCCTGAGTTATATCTACCAATCATTCGTCACAGGACGGAGTGTCCTGCCTTTCACTTTCATCTCCCCCTCCAGTTTGGCCTTGAAGTTCCTGAATCTGATGAATACACACTCACAATGAACAGCCTCTTACTTAAATCCAGTCTACCTCAGAAGATGCAGGGCATAAACATTCACTTATGCATTTTTTGTTTGGCTTAGTATGTATGAAAGGCGGGAGGCTTTGGTCGCCGTCCTCCTGGAGTCAGGAACTAATCATTGGAGGATGATTGTTTCCGCTCACCTTTTTGGCAGCCCAATTTAAGGGCGCTGAATGAAGTGCCAATGCAAAACTCAGAGGAGATAATAGGATTTTTTTTTTTGTTGTTGCACTTAATCCCTTGTTTTTCTGTTTGTTCAAAGCCAGAGGACAGTTTAGCTAATGTGGAACGCCCCCTAAAGCGGACATAATGGGACGGCAGAGCTAATGTTGCCACGCCGACGGTGGAAATGTCACAGCTGACACAGTCGGGCTGTAGCGGAACCGCAATTAGGCTAAACACAGGAGGACCACGCGCCGGAGGACGGACATAAAGCCCGAGCCGGAGTGTGTGTATGTGTAAAACCAAACGACACGGTGACAGATTTATGCCAGGACTATCTCCGGCTACTCTAATGCAAATGCGGCGCGCAGTCTTTTGTCAATCAGAGGCCGCGGACAAAAGATGACTCATCAATTTACCACACCAAATTACCCCCTGCTTTCCTCTAACCTCTCTCTACCGCTCATTCCACATTAACCTAAATTGTCTCTGCTTTGCGGTTCAACATGAGCTAAATGACGAGCGGCTCTTTGCCTCTTTTTCAGACTCATTTCACATTCAGCCATGGAAATTAAATCAGGACAGGGTTTTTTTTTTCTTACTACTTTATTCTGCACTGCTAATAAAAGTAGCAATTAGGTGGTGAAGATTAATATAGAAAGGCAGGAGAAAAAAAAAAGGGACCTCCAGTTTAAAGAGCTGACAGCAGATTGTGGCTGTGATGGCATTCAGACTTGGCTGGCTGCTATTAGGGATGTCACCACAAGGGTGTGCTCTTTAACACGCTCTTCAGCGCACGCACTCGGGCAGAGGCGGATGAGTAATACTGATTGATGTGCAGAGGTCTGGCGCTCTCTCAGCTGCTGCCGCTGGTAATTGCTTCCATCCTCCTCCCCGATGCTGAGAAGCCGAGTCAGAGAACAAGATTCCGGCAGGAAAGCGTCCCCAAACTCCCGCAAAACCTTCACACACATGTTCCTTAGCCGTTTAGGCTGTAGCTGCGGTGCTTGTGCCGAATCCTGAAAGGAAATAAAGAGCTAAGTCACTCAATGAGTGAATTCCCCATTTTATTGCCCCAGTTCTGGTGGGTTCCCCAGCCCTGGATCTGAAGGTTGTTCGGATGTGAAGGATTTTCAAGGCGGGTGTCAGACTTAACCTTTTTCAGCTCCAATCTTAATGAGTTCTTGTGTTCCTCACTGATCGTAATGAGCCTTAGAGGGACAGGAATCAAAGCTGGAAGACAGCATGTTTGCCATGTCTCTGTGAATAGAAATCCCTTCTGTCATTAAGGAGGTTGATTCAGGTTATAAATCCAAATTCATGCAAAATATATTAAAAAGGTTTGAGCCAGAAGACGGACTTTGTAGGACCGTTTGCTTTTCTTGTCAAGTTTACTTTTTTGTTTGCCTCAGTGTTGGTTTATAATGCAAAAATGACTCAAAAAATGTCTAGGGTAACGGACCTCACCCCCTGGAGTCCTCCGACAGTGTGGTGGTCGGACGACTGCTCTACTTCCCCATGAGGGCGGAGCCGGCGTCATGTCAATTGTCCATGGAGTAATCCTAACAAATTTGACCACTAAAGTTTCACAATAATAATTTGTGGATTATTATTCATCTGTTTTTTTTTTTTCTTTTTCTTAATATAAGGCTTGTAAGTCTTGCTCTTCAAACACCAGCTTGGAGAATGTTTGAAGTTTAGCTCTGTCTTATCAGGAAGTGCCTAATTACATTTCTGCCAATATCTTTCAGTCCCAGTAGTGTCCATAGAAAGTATCCCTTCCCTGTTGTTTTTTTAGGGAAATATTCATATGGCATAATAGAAACCCTGAGCCATGAATAATTAAGGGTGTAACCTCTAACCACTATGTAATCCTCTAATGCTAACCATGCATTTTGCTTCACACAAACTTTTACCACGTATTTACCATGTAATTCAAAATCTATTTCCCACCCCAACCAGTCCTGAGGGAGAATGATGTCAGCTGTAAAAATGGAAGCAGAAAAAAAAATAATAATGTGGGACAGAGTTGGCACTTATGGTCTCCTTTATGGAGGTCTGGCTGCTTCTCTCACCTGATTAACTGTGCAGCATACTACCAGGACTTACACGAAAGACTTGGTGCTAGACATCACAGGAAGTCCAGCATATACCTTGTGTTATGTTCTAAGGACTGTCACAAGTTTCTTTGAAATTTTACGGTGATTCCAGACCGATCTGGTCTGGAAGCAAGTACGAAAAAAAGGTTTCTTTAAGTATGTTGTGCTCCAAGTGTCTGATAAATTTCAATATATAGTTTGGCCTCCAGCTAAGCCAATGTCAACAGTCTTTCTTATTTCCACTCTTTGATTAGGGAACAGCCAATCAGCGCCACGGAAAATGAATGACACTCCTGGATTGGCTGCTTTACTAACACCAGGCAATAGCATGCCAAGTAGCATTGCTCATAGTTATCTAAGATTCTCATTTTCTTTTGACTATTTTAGATGTGCTTCAGGAAAAAACATCTGTGAACAAGTACATTTTCATTAATCAGTGGGGGTCCACTTAGTCTGCACCACTCTTTGGGCTTAAAGTTTAAGGATAAATACAGTTATTTTTGTATATTTATAAAAAACACCTGGTGTTTAAGTCATGGCAAAAGCAGCAACAATTATCAAAAGAGGTACAACAATCATCTTATTTTAAAGTTACTTAAGCTCATGTATATCAGTATATATTAAGTAAATATATACTGAAAAAAAATCTTGATAACTTTGAACTTGACATTTTTCAGGTAGGGATTCACTACATATTGACCCACAATACAAGGTTTTCAAATAGCAAAGACATATCTTTGCTATTGCTTTCTACTAATTTCCACACTGCAGTGTGTTTGCATTCAGTCACTAAACAACTGGAACTTTCCTCACCCTTGTCTGTACTTATCATTAGAAGTGATATGGATTTACTTTGACATGGAGGTTTTGATTGGCATTGCATTGTCGTTGGGTTTGTTGGTATAATCATTAATGGCTTTCATCCGGAGCATAACCACTGCCGGGGACTTAAAAGCAAAATTTTAGCAGCAAAATACTCTGACATGCCAATCCACTTTTTGGGGGAAAACAAGTTACTGGCGAGATAAGACTCACGCTGTGGTTGGGGATGTTTGTGATTGAAGAGCTGGAAGCAGGGGAACGCCTGGCGTGGAAAACAGTTAGACACATAAAAAAAGCTGGATTTTAGGAGTTGAAGAAAACTGCATGACATCAGATTCTTTGTTTTGCGAAATGCAAACACTCTCCTGAAACAGAGCAGTTGAGATTAGGGATTTTGTTGCCAGAGGATGTTTTGAATAAACTTTGCTCATCATTTGAACCAAAACCTACTTACAGGAGCAACTAAGAAGTATGAAAAGTTGGTGAGCACGTTCACATTGTTGGTTTATGGGAAATTTGCAAAACCCGGCCAGAATGACATACTTTACACCGATCAGCCACATAATGCAGCTTTCTGTGGCCGAGCAGCGTACAAAGGAAGAGGTCACTCAAAGCTCGAGGACGCCTTAAATCAATAGCTCACCAGTCACCTGGCACTCCGTTTTATTAACAGATGACGCTTTTACAGCTCCGCATCTATCATCATTGCAGTGGAGCAGGGTGCAGATATGAGTGCCCAGTGACTACATGTGCACTTCCAGAAAAAGGAGCTTCTGTAGTCCACAAAGACCCTACAGTCCGAAACAGAAGCAGAGGGACAGCAGCCAGTCAGACATGGGAGTGAGGAAGGACATCCAGCGTTTTTCTCTTTGGATGAAGGTTTTAGACAAACATAGGGGCATAAAGCCAACAAATCCTAACACTGTACACCACCGACTTTGACATTGTCTGAGCCTCCCCAATAATGATGCATCAAACTCCAAAAACATCTAAATGTCCCCTTTTAAAGGGGAAGTATTGTACATTTTATAGAACAGTCAAATAACTATGTCTCCTTCAGTTGTTATAAAAAGGCTGTACATATCAAATACGTCATAAAATAAATTTGACTTTGCAATTTAACGCCTTGAAATTACCTGAGTGAAGTTGCCACCCACCCATATTCTTCAAAATCTAACAAAATCGGTGTCAAACATTTGTGCTGCATTTGTACAGTAAAAATGTTTGTTTCTGATGCTGATGGCCATCAGAGGTCAAATGTAGTACAAATATTTGACACTAATTTTGTTAGATTACGGTAATGTGGGGTGGCCTTAAACTTTCATTCATATCGTCAAAGCAAAAGCAGTGCAAACAATTTTTTTTGCTGCACTGCTTAAGATTGCAGGTTAAATGTAGTATTGACAGTAGGTGTGGAACTATCAATTTTATGATGGGTATTTCTTCTACTCCAAGAAAAGGTAGGATTTTTCTAAAGTTTTCAGTGTGAGAAAAACACCCTCTATTTTTCAGGTTTTTACTGGTACAGGGATACCAGCAAATAAAGAAATGTGAGTAAAGAAAGACCCTTTTAGCTACAATAGATGGCACGACATCTTAAATACCTTTATAAACACTGTAAAATGTTAGAGAATAAAAAAGCGATTCATATGCAGAGAATTGTTACAGTTCATTGACCCGACTGCATTAGAATGAGAAATAACTGCCACGAGACGTTTCCAACAACCGTAACACCAAGATTATATAAAGGATACATTATTTATCAGATGTTTAAAATATTTTTGTATCTGCCTCTGTGTGTATGACTAGCTATTGAAATGCAAATGTTCCCATTAAATCTGGTTGACTTCACAAACACACAAACACAAGGCTTTTATCTGTGAGAAATAGGAAAAAATAAAAAAACGAATCATGAAAATCAATAGCCGACTCTGTGGTAATGTCATTTTGCTCTACATTGTCAGCTGCAGCATTGTGAGCGTGGCCCTTAATGAGTGTCCTATGGGTTTTTTGGCATTTCATGTACACTCCAGACAGTTGTTAACACCACAACAATATTCTCTTGGTATTCAGTCTGTCGGTGAATACAAAACTGCATGCTGGGAGTTATTCTCCAAAGTTGTTCTGTATATAGTTTAGTGGTGGTGAACAACAGTAAGTCCTGGATAGCTGTGAAGTAAAAGGAAAACAATTCACAATTTAAACTGCAGACAGATTTTGTTGCTAAACCTTTATTGGTAAATAAAAAGGGTGTGAATTTATGTCCAGCTATTCAGTCAATACTTTCAAACTTTATTTGAACTGTGGTTTGTTTGCCTAGAAAGTTGGGGAGGTGTGAACGAGTAATCGAACTCTGATGCAGACCAAAACAATCAAGCTCTGGTCTCTGTTCAGTTAAACTTCTACTAGAGTTACCTTTAACTGTTAAAGGTAATTCTAGTAGAATGCATATGTGAACGACAAGCAGACCGGATACCGCTCTGAAAGCATGAAGCGGACCAGGGGATTCTGGGTAAAATACAAGTAAGCAAATGCAAGAGTCTGGTGCTAACGGGAGAAACGGCTTGTAGACGAAAGAGAAATCCTACAACCACTAAAATCTGACGCCACTCCATTTTTGATAACCTTTGGTGAAGAAAAAAGTTGCGCTCAGTCTCTTCTTTAGAGGTTTTCATGTCATTTCTGTCAGTGGTTCTTGATGCAGCACCACCACAGGCGAGGAATGGAAAAGGTTTTTCAAAGACTGGATAATTTGACACAGTGCAGAGTGAAACAGAACCACACCAGTTGGAAATGTAACAAATGTCACAATTTTGCTCTCCAATCAAATTGAGTCTACTGCACAATCAGGTGTGAAAACAACCTTAATGTATGTCCCAAAACTCCTGAACCATTAAAGCTAAAATATTTGGTTGTTCTTTTAAAAATAGTTCCAGGTCAGCCAGAGGTGATGTAGAGTCTCTAATTCAAGTCTTCAAAACAGAGATTCTCATTTTTTATTCTATCCAGAAAGACTCCAGGCTGGTACTCAAACTCAGGACTTTTTGCTGCTAGGCAACAATGATATCAATTTTGCTACTGCGCCGCCCAGAAGTTGAATTACCATCCTGGGTTATGTTTGTACAACCTTGATTCAAACGTCTCCGTATCTTTATTCCTGTGATTAAATTGCTAACCCTGATAAAGTTTATAATTCCTTAGCTTACGTTTCACGATCCAACGCAACCAGGTGCAAAAAGTTTACACACCCTGAGAAGTCAGCACTCACTGATTTAAAACCTGTTAACATCCACCCGCCAGAAGCCGCCAGAAGCTTATGCACAATTGTTTTACATTCCGAAATGCCAA
>CAEFZY010049081.1:0-18575 GCA_903066815.1 Brachyrhaphis roseni
ATATATATATATATATATAAATATATATATATATATATATATTGAATTAGATTAGATATAAATCTAATTCAAATAGACTTTATTGATCCCAAAGGGAAATAAAATGTTGCTGTATCTCATGTTAATTAAAGACTCTTCAAAGAGTTACAGTTGATGCTGGAACGTTATCCTGCCGCAGTCTGTACTGCAGCAGTTCCAGAAAGGCCTCTGACTCTGTTTTTCTGACCCCTTCAGAAAATTATTCGTGCCACACTGGTTGGCATCACAATATTTCAATCAAATACTGGAGCTTTTTCTTTTTTAAATAGAGATGCTAAACGATCCTAAACATTTTATTAGTAAACCTTTGCCTTTTGTTTCTCTGGATGTGTCCATAAATTGTCTCAGAAACCAAATTTTCTTACCCAATGTTCAAAACAGGGAAGACGAGGAAACAACATTCGGGTAAGGCCGGTATACGTGCCGAGCCTCAGAAGAAGAAAAGGCTAAAAGAAAACGTGAATTGTCTAATCTTGCTCATATCAACAGTCATGATTCAAAAGCCTAAAACAAATCCAGTGTGCAGCTTTTACAAAAATATGTTTGTTTTCTTTTTTCCTTATTAGTTAAAACTGTCACCAGTGAAAAGTTCAAACTCCTCCAACTCCTCCATGAGCTGCTACTGCCTGAAGAAATGCATCACTCTGACCAAAAACAACCAATCAGAGCCAGGAGGAGGGACTTAGCGCTGTCAATCAGTGCTGCTCGATGTGCTGATGTGTGAGTATGCATACCGCCATGAATTTTTGAGGTGGCGTGAAAATTTTAATTAAATCATGAAGTATGGACAGGCAATAAATATAAAATGAAACTAATGACATTTACAGTAGGATTTTGTTTTCGCGAGAGATGATGAGCAAAATATGATTGGAAAATTAATTTATTGTTCATTCGTCCTGATCCTGAGGAGCCAATAAACGTGCAGGGTGATATAAATCTCTTCACTGTAAAACATTGCTCAACGGTGATCTTTTGCATTTGTTTTAATTTAGTGGGCAGGTGGACATTTCTGGCAGTAAGAAGCTTATATGCTAAAAATATATATATATATATTAAATTAAAAAAGAAACAACATCTTAATATCTTCTTCTAAGACCGTTACTGTAAAACAGGTTCATATTTAGTATTTTATACACACACATATATATATACACACACACACACACATATATATATATGTATATATATATATATATATATATATATATATATATATATTGCATTAATTTGAAACACATTTGATGTAATAAGACCACCTCCAACTGAGTTAGTTTTTGAATCAATGAGTTTTCCCGTTTTGATGATTTCATTGGTATCGTTAAACAAAATAAATCCGCAGGAGTAAAATTTGAAAACTATGGTGCATGAAAAGGCTTTATATCTAGAACATCCCGACTACTTAAATGACAGAACATCTACATGTCATACATAATCCTGTATGCACATATCAAAGTTGCCCACTTATCCTGAACACGATACACTGGAGTGTGTTGTCGTTCGATGAAAGTGTGATAACTTAAAATTTCAGCATTAATTTAGCAGCTGTAATTACACAAACAAGAAGATGGTGTGGAAAGTCATTAGATTTATTTCAGGGTTATAGCCAAGAGTCTAAGGACAGAATGCAAGTTTTGACTTTAAAAAAAAAGAAAGGTTTCCAGGAATGTTTCTGGAAACTACAAAAGAAAAAAAAGAAGAATGGAACAAATTTGCAGCTAAACTTAACCACATGGAGAAGTCTTTTTTTACATTTGGTTTGGAGGTGTAACTTTGAGTAATTAGAATGCAAAGGCTTGAGGAGCTACACTTAAAAATATTATGCAGTGCAGCGGATGACGGATTCAAAATATAATTCTGGGGACAGACGCAAGCCGCGGCGTTTCTGAGCTGGTTATGAACATAAACTGCCCTCTTCTTCCACCGATCGGCTATATTTGATGAAAATGTATCCGACACCGGCACAACAACGTGTGAAGACGGCTCGGGACTTCAAACCCGTCCTCCCCCAGACAGAAGACAGAGCTCTTATGTTTCCAAAAACAGGACCACCACATCTCTGGCGTGTGCCGAAAATCCCCTCCAGCTCAAGCCCAAGCCCTCCCCGCAGACGCTGGAAGGTAGAAGGAAAATAAGCAGACAGGCACGCATTTCCTGCCAAGGAGCCACTCCTCAGAGCTCGCTGTTTGTTTTGACGTTCATTAACGTATGATTTTATTTTTTTTTCTGGTCTGAGGTGAGACGCCTACAGCGGGGCGGCGTGTGCTTGCAGCGAGCGAGGATTCCAAACACCAATACACACCAGGGTCACCAGAGTTATTAATTTCAGTTTAGTTTGAAGTTGTTGTGACTTCATGTTTGTCTAATTCAGTTGGTTTTAATTGTTTTTTAGAGTGTGTTTGCTGGTTTTATTGGTTAAATATAGATTTTGTTAGTTGTAGCAGTAGCTTTAGTTTTTTTTTATATATATATATACTTTGATTCAATTTTAGGTGCAGAATTGAAAAAGGTCAAAGTTTGTATTGCGATTTCGTATACATCGATTTGGTAATGAGTACTCAGCAGAAGATATCATTTTCAAAAAATGTTCTCAATTATTGAGCAATCAACTAACTGGTGTTTTCTCCCAACTTTTGCTGTCACCATTTTGTGGACCAGTGGAAGTGGAGCGCCATAATCTGCTGATAATGTGTGGGGGAAAAAAGCAATTTCCCCTCAGTTTGAAAGGCCAATAAATAGATTCGTAAACACGTAATCAAGGGATATTATATATATAATTTCAGTATGTTTCATAAATGCATGATAGGGTTTTACTTAGCTAGTTTCTCTCCCCATAATTCCTGCTTTTATTTATTTCAGTTCACAAAAATGTTGTTTGTTTTCATTATTTTTAGTTACCTTGACACACACACGCCTATTATGATCCATCAAATTTCAAATCCACATTTATGTGGAGAGTTAAAACAGTGTGTAACTTTGATATAAAAAAAAATTTTTTTACATATTTTTTAAAATTATCATTATGTCCAGAGAGTATAAAACAAATGATCTGTAAAAAAAAAAAATTAAGCTCCTCTGCCTTCTCTCTGTACAAACTACAGAAATAAACCACAAAGTCAAAATCAACTAGAGCCAGGAGGAGGGTTTTAGCGCTGTCAATCACTCTCTTGCTCTCTGCTTTGCACCTCGACAGAGCCTGCAAAAAATGCTAAAGCTATTTAGCACTGCCACTGATGATGGTTTTACTGTAACGGTAAATTGTTTCTCCACCATTAGCACATTTAGCAGCCCGCACAGAAGATTGATTGGCATCGCTAAAATCCGCCTCCTGGCTCTTATTGGTTGCTTTTGACAGGGAGCGCTGCATGTTTCCAGACTGCAGTAGTAGTAGCTCAGGAAAAAGATGGAGGAGCTCAATTTTTTGTCAGATAATGTCTCAAACCATCAAGATATGATGACAATTTTAATAAATACAGAAAAAACAGATTTTTTGCAATATTTACATACTGCACCTTTAAATAAAACAGAGAGTTTTATTTGAGTTCATTCTTGTGAGATTAACGAGAAGGGGCTTTTCTCTGTCGAGGTTCGTATTTATAAAACATCACAGGAACAAAATAACAATAACAGTCCAGCGTTTTGAACCCACAGGTACAGAAGGATCCTGGTTTCCATTTCCTGCCATCATCTGCATGTGAAGCGAGTAATTTCCCAGAGTTTTGTGGCTTTCCTCCACGTGTTTTGATGCGAGTTGGCTGCCGCCGAGCGAAGCCACTGATAGCTCTGGAACCGCCTCGAGATATTTGGGCTGCTTCAGGTTCCTGTCCGTCTTCATTTCTAAGAGGCCCCGTTACTTTCTGTTTGAGTTGGGGTGGGGGAGACATTTACAAGAGCAAAATACAAAGGAACAGGCCATTTTCTACCAATTATTCTTATGTCTATTGACATCAGCTGTAATCTTAACATCTGTCAATCTTTAAAAGGAATACACACGTTTAAAAACTTTAGAAAACATGAAGTAAAGAGATATTTTCAGGCGTTTACTTAGGCAGTCTGTCCCTCTTCTTGCCTCCGCCCCAGCCGCCGCTCAGCTGGACGGGGTTGTCCCGGAAAGAGATGCGCTCCTTTTTTACCACAGGGGATGCGACTCGTCTGGGGGGTAGAGCATCTTTACCTGGGGAAATGTGGAAAAGGAAAATATCAACATTTAACATGAAAAGTTAGTAGGATTTAGGCCAGTGGTATCGAAACGTTTTGGCACGGGGGTCAAAAACAGCGACGGGATCCAATTCTTTTCAATGGCTCTTTAACCTGAACGACAGGACTTGAGTCTTTCTTTCAAACAGTTTGTCAACATAAAGCTATAGTACGGGTAAAATTTCTTGTTCATAGAAAAATGTACATTTTTTAAAAAGGGCTAATTTGTAGGACTCTTTGAAGTGAACAGATTATGAAAATTCAGTTCCCTTCAAAGAGCCATAAGTCCCATCACTAACCAAAAATGTCAAGTTGAAACTACTTTGGGCCACAACTTATAATTTTTGTATTAATTATAGAAAAAATATATCTATATATTTTTTTTTGCTAAACAAACAGCAATATAAACAGAACATTTTAATTAAAAAAAAGCAAAGAAATAAGATTTCTGCAGACAAGCGATGTCCAAATCATTAGATAAAAAACAAGAGAGAGGAGGGGAGGTTTTGCAAGTCTGTCAACAAAACCATGGCCTTAATTTTTCATTTTTTATGAATTTTTTATTTTTTTTTGGTATCTTTTAAGCAGCAAAAACTGTAAGTGGTTAACGCTTCCTTTATTTTGCTAAGTGTATTAAATGACCAAAACTGCACTTTCTGGATGTGTTTTTGGTCCCTGATATTAAAAGTAAAAATCTGGATGACTTGTGTTGCCCCTTACATTTTACATTGTAATTATATTGTTTCTGAACAGCCTGGCATCTGTAAAATTTCACCTCAACATCAAGTGAAAGAGCTGGCAAATCAAATCCAAGCTATTTTTGAACTGTGACCACGGACCGCCAGAAATTATTCTGAGGGCTGCAAATGGCCCCTGGGCCTCACTTTGGAGACCCCTGGTATAAGTGATAAATCAAATAGCATATTTGGTACCTAACTTTTTCTTTCTTTTTGAACAAGCAACATTTGAGTCTTTTCGCAAATTATAAATGATTTTCCCATGTGGTCTGTCACAAATAATTCTAAAACTAAATTAATAACAAAATAAAAATTCACTATAATTGGCAGAAGCTGACAGGATTTGACGCCAAAGTGTGCGGGTGTTTTTCTACTTGGCCCTGCAGAAGCTGGGTAAAGCTGCGTCAGAGGCCGCTCCATCTCAGCGCAGGATCAGCACAAAGCTTTTCATACACACAGAACAAAGGCTGAGTTTTTACAGCATATGATACGTTCCACGTGTAGAGCTCAGGCCCCGGGTCTCCACAGCTTCCCCACACAGGGAGACTAACATTTAAGGGTGGGGAGGAGTGGGGGGTGTCGGGGTCATATTTAGGTGGAGGGGGGGGGCATTTTTCCAACTCCAAAAAGCAGAGTAAAGTATAAAGTATCTATGCTCACAAGTCAAACCCAATAAAATCTCTTTAGGTGTTTGTGTCAGCTTGGCATTATTAGCCTTGTTTGAAATAGTTTAAAGGGACAGCACCACGTTGTTCTGAGCTGAAACCCGGCAACAGCCAGGCGGGCTGAGAGAGATTAATTAAAGACTGTCGTTGTGTTAGGTAATGTCCAATCATGTGTTTTCAATGACTTTAAAAACAAAACAAATCCTCCACTAGGTGTTGGAGTGAGCTCAGAGTTTTGGTCTGGCTGCTCAGCGGATCGCCTGCCGCTGCCAAACCCTCGAAAAGTCCAGCTGACACTGTCCCACCTGAACGTACGCTGGTCAAACGGCACCAAGCGATTCACTCAACTCAACCAACCGCTGTCCCCCACTGTACGCCTGAATAAAAAAATCTGCTTCTGAATCAAATCTTGACTCTAAAAATCAGAATTGAAGGACAATGAAAGATTTGCATTTCTACTGCTTACTGAGCCCATTTCATGCCCTCCTCAGTTTATGTATGAAACAAGTAATTTTTAATTTTTTTTAAATTTAGAAATGCTATTGCCTTAAACACACATTCACATTTCAATTTACCCTGGACAGCTTCTGTAAGTGGCGTCTTCGTCGGTTTGGACAAAGAGAGCTTCTTCATTCTCCAGCGGGAAGCAGCGTCTGCTGCACCTCGTGGACGTGATTCTGAAACCATCAGCCCAATTCAATTTGGCTTCGTTAGAGGAGCGGACAGGGCTCTCCTTCACTTGAATTCCTGGGCTTGTTTAAAGTGGTCATCTGCTGTCAGTCTGTCAGTAGCATCTTTGTCACTCCAACTCCTGAGTCCCTCACTTGTCCTGACATAAGGGCCAGTCATTCTTCACTGAAAGGACTGTCTTAAATTCTTCTTTTTTTTTTTTTTGCCTCCGTCCGTGTCTGTCCACTTCCTCTCAGGACAGATTTCACGGCACCTTGTCCCCAGCCCGACCCCGTGCTCCCCGCCTCCTCCACCACCCCGCCAATATCACCACATACATGCCAAAAAGCAAGTTTGAATGTTAATCAATGTAACAATTGATTAATGCTCAATTAATAGTAATAACACACATTGTTTCAAATAAAAAGCTTGTTGTTTTTTTTCATACTGGCACATCGTTTTCCATCTGAACAGTTTATTTGTTGTCACTTTTGAAAGAACACAAACCTGAATGTTACTGCTTACAATTTCTATAAACAGATATGGTCTGATTATTTTTTACTAGGTAAGCCCAAGTTCCAAAACAAAAGCTTGGTAAATGGTGTGGAGATTTAAATTCATTCATACAAAATCCACAGTGACTTGGAAACTGTTAATCTTATGAGTATTCATTTGGCCAATGATCAATATGTTATATTGTTTAAGATCTTAATGACATAAATTGTACAAAGAAATGTGTAAAGTGTGTCCAGTTTATCAAATCATTTTTGATAGTTGAAAAAAACTGAATACTTTTTTTAAATTAATGTGGTTAAAATATAACAATTTGATATTTTTAGCTTTTTTGCTGATCCTAACAACTTAACACTATATTTTTTTATTTTCTTTAAAACTTCCCAACCTAATCATAAACATTAATCGTCATAAACATTGTACTTTAGCTAATGCTAAAGCACATTAGTTTTTTAATGCTAAAGTGCTAACTTCGGTTTTAAATATCTGCCTTTGAAAGACTACAACCCCCAAGCGCCAATTCTAATTTTGATGTTATAATTTACATGGTTTATAATGCCCTGAGATATTCTACTTAAGTTTACATCTTGTTCTCTGGTGCTTTATTTTGTTCCTGAATGTTTCTTGGTTGATATAAAGTTATCAGGGGAAAAAAGGAGAGAAAACCTGAACATAAACATAAACTACTTTAAAAAAATGTAACAGTTGATAACCAAAACTTCAACACACATTAAACTTTATACAACTCACAGTATACAAACCTTTAGAATTTATCCAGAAAAATATTGTGCTAAAGGTTTTTAAGGTTACAAACAATTAGCCATGCTAATCTGCTATTTGCATGGCTAAACCGCTCTGGGAGGTATTGCTTTTTCTTACTGTACCTTCACAAAATAGAAATTAGTAATCACACAGGCCTTGATGGACACCACAGCGGAGGGAAATTGAGAATTGTTGTTCTAACACATTTTGCAACATATTTCCTTTAAAGTAAATCACTCTAATAATCTGTATTGAAATAATAAGAATTTCCTCAGACACATTATGAATGAGAAAAATATGCCTAAAACTGACCTGCAGTTTTAGGCACGGTGCTTCTGTTCACTTTGCCGAGTGAGGCGATCAAGTTGCCATTGGAGAAGAGTCTTGTGGCGTTGGGTTGAGCTCCACATGCCTGCAAACACCATAAAATCACTAACTAACAAAGTTTATGTCCGTTTCTGACTTAAGAAACCTAAAGAATCTGTGCTGCTAACAATTCACGCAGGATCCAGGAGACAGGATGCGACAATACTCACCGCAACCTGAACTGTACCTCTGCTCAGAATGGATGATTTTATCTCTGGTAAAAATTGTCCCCTGGGGATAAAAACAACAGAAGTTTAGATCATTCATCTAAACTTGGAACTGGAGAGAACTCACTTTGAAGAGTTCTCTCCAGTTCCAACTACAGTAGAAACAAAATCCGTATGAGGACAGGTAGGAAGGCGGTAGCTCTGCTTCCAGCCTTGATTTTCACAGTTCCACTGGTTTAAAACTTTTAGTACTGAATGTAGATAAGGGCGAGTTTAGGCAAGGAGAGTCTTACTTGTAGCCAACCGCCTTCAATATGGGAATATTTAATCGTAGGAGAAATGGGGCTCTTTTCCATGTCGTATTTACTAGCTGCATTTCCATTAACTATAAAATTGTAAATATTGAAATCACAAAAACACATTTCTTCAATGGGAACACGCCAATTAAAAAAAAACAACTCACATTTTCCAAAAAAAGTTGTTGCGCTAGGACAAGTGAGCTTTTGACCGTGTCAAAATTAATGTATTTTGCAAAGCTGCAATGGAAGCACTTTTTTCTCATCACACGAGGATGTTGCTACTGGCAGAAACAACTAAGGAGGCAACAGGAAGTAGTAGGAGGATGATGGGGTTGTTTTTGTTTTTTTTTCAGACAATGTGCAGCTGGCTCCACCCAAACTCTCACTCACAGCGTCACACAGTTCATAAAGAGTAGCTCTTCTGTAAAATCACTGACTACAATTTCCCCAAAACACCCCGTACATAGCCGCTGATGGCTAATGGATGATGAGTGCTAGTACCATGGCTGAAATACGAATATATTCATGTTACATCAGTCGCTTCCATGATTTTTAATGACTTATGGAGTGAACAAGCTTATTCATGTGTGGTTTTAATTTCATTTCTTATCTAATGGAAACACTGCAATTGTGAAATTGTGTTTCTCAAGATCTGAAGAATATAGATGAAGATTTATACACATTTGTAATGGAAACGCAGCTAATAAGATCAACATGCATAAAGACATACAAAAACATCTCAAGTTGGATTTTGTTACAGAAATGATTAGGTATAACAGTAAGTGTGGTAAAAGGGATTTTATAAAAACATAACAAAAAAAATCTATTTTTCCTCTCGTGACATTATGTAGCTACGATAAAAGATGAATTTATTTGAAGGCTTTATGAAACACACCCAGCAGCAACATGAATCCCCTCACCTCTCTGAGTGCCGTTCACGGAGAGCGACCTGCATCTTCAGCTGTTGCTCGGCTTGTTGCCGCCTCGTCTGCTCCGGTTGCTCTGCCCACTGAAGACCCAACTGGGCCTCGCCGACTGCACCCGACAAAACCCAGAAAATAAACGTGAAAAGCCTGTATTTTGTTCGCTCTTATTTAGGAGACAATCTAAATTGTATACACAGAGCAAGCTCGTCACAGGGAATGCTAGTAACAGTGAGCCAGGTTTGTCCACGCAACATGTGTGTTCCGTTAATTTGATCATCATAAAATATCCAAATGATGCTAACCAAAGCCTCTTTGTGATTTCTCTCGCAGCTCTGTGAGGGCCTGCAGCCCTTTGTGAAACCCAATCAAAGCAACACGCAGCAGTTTGTTGCGGAGGGAAATCTGAAAGGGCTCCTGATTTACGAGTTGTGCTGAAATCCCATAATAAGGCCATAATTCAAAGTAAACATTTATGCTGCAGTGACAGTAAAGCCGCAGTGGATGGGTGTAAACTGATAATGAATTTTGACAGTCCGGCGCTGGAACTAATGACGCATTTATTTAAGCGATTTACTCGCTTTTGTAGAGCTGTAAAAAAAGAAAGAGGGAGAAAAAAACCCGAAAAGAAAAGAGGAGAAAGGCTTTACAGTTTTCATGGGTTAATTGAAAGGCCCCACTAAAAATGTCAAGTGATGGATGCCTCCCCCTGGGGCAACAAAGGCCAGGAAATGGCTGGACGCAGTTCCGAAAGTTGAGAGAGAAACACAGTATTTGCAGCCCAAATTGCTACGGACTCTTCTTGTATTTTATTTTATTTTTTTTAATTTGCAGCTGCTTTCTCTTAAAACCGGACAATTAAAGTAATTAAATAATTACCAATAACTCACTGAATGACTCAAAAATTGCCCATAAACTGTTTTATATGGATGGTTTTAAAGCAGCTAATGATAATTTACAATCACTGCGATTCTCATTGTGTGGATCCAAGATGAATTCGGTGATATACAGTCTGCATTAATGCTACTCTCGTGTAGCATTCACCCCCCCCAAACCAACTCCCGCCCTTCCAGCTCCCGTCCTGTCTCTCTTTTCCTTTTCCCTTCAGAAAACCCAGAGCTCCTTCCTGACCTCCTCCAACCTCCTGAATCCCCGTCTACTCCCCCGCTGGACATCAAGATGAAGACAGGCCTGTAGGAGTCACGCCTATTTAACGGGGCTCATAGGCACATTAAGTGATCTAGTGTCTACTGAAATAACTCTGAATCAGAAAGTTAGGGAGGAAGTCGGAGGCTTTAGCCCCCCTGGCTAACTGAAGGCAATTAAAGGGCAGCATTAAGGGCTTTCCAGGCATATGATGCCTTTCTGTAGCACAATCAAGTAACCATATTAATTTTAGTTGTTATAAAAATGCTATAAATATTAAATATGACTTACAAGAAATTTGACTTCGATATTTAACGCTACTTAACATTACGATAACATAACGGTATTTAACATTGGGTGTCTGTCTCTTTAAGAAACTCCTGTTCTTTCTGAGACCCCGCCTCCAGAAAGTCATCATAACATGACTCCTCTATTAACCTTTTAACATTTTCACCAGCATTGCAGTGAGAAGTAGCTCCATTAATGAGCTCAGCAGATGTGCAGTTCTGCCATGTCCTTGCTAATTGCTGTTGGCTAGTCTGAAGGAGCTGAGGAAACTTCCCCACTCAGTCAGAAGCTTGGGAACTGCAATGCTCAGGAGGAGCGCCGTCCAAAGGCGGAGCATGCATGATAGAATCAATTGTGATGAGGGTAGATGACGTAGAGCTCAAAAACGTGAATTTTGCATAACGCTGCCCCTTTAAGGAACTGGTTGGATACCGCAGGATCTCGTCCTATTTATTCTCACAGCAGAAACAAAAGCTGGGACAAATGGATCAGAAATAGTTCACATAATAAACTATTTTCCTATGATTTTCTCTGATTGCTGAGCTGGGGTCAGAAGGTCAAATACTTAAACAACTTTCATTTTCCATGTCAATAATGGTCATTTTTTTTGCCTAAATTACTTTTGGGCAAAAAATTACTTTGGCCATTATTTTAGAAAGGTGATGAAATTTAAGTTAGAAATTTATAATCAAAACGTTATATTTCCCAAGTCCATTCATCACTCTTCATCAAATGAATCAAAACGAAAAAAAGAAAAAAAAAATCTCATCATTTTTGGTACATAAGCACATGTACAAACAATATAGTTTTGTTTAACAAAAAATAAAGAAAAGACAAAGCTTTAGGATCACCTTATAACTCCATAGTTCTATGATAGTTTAGGTAATCGTAACCTGAATCTGACCGTAACCACTACCTCTACGAAATAACCTGCCAAATATTTGTTTGTCTTAATGTTTTATGGTTCTTAAATGAATCAGAATCTGTCAGGGATCAGAACTGGCAGGTCCAACCTCAGTATCTGCCAGGGAAAATGGAATTTGTGCAATTCTACGAAACAGTAAATCGAATGGTACCATAGAGTTTTGCACATTATAAACCTGTTGTCACAAAAAAAAAAGAATAAAAAAAGGTTGAATTAACAAAACATCCAATGTACTTGGCATTCATACATTTGGATATCTAAAGCGAATACAGTCACACGTCGTAAAGCCAAGTTATACTCTTTTTAGTTTCCACCTATCAGGATTTAATAGAAATGATTTTCTCTTTATTGAACTAAATAAATGGAAAAAACAGTACAACGTAAAACTGGAAACAAAATTTCTGCTTTCAGAAGTTCTAGGAGGGAAAGTAGCAATTGATTTAATTTATCATCATCAAGTCCGACCACCCTGAAAAATGCAGGGGTTTTGGCAGTTTGCTGTTCTGGAACAGAGGCAATGTTGGGTTAATCCCTAGGAGGAAAAACATCAGAAGAAGTCTTTAAGAAGAAATTGTTAGAAAACCAATTCTAGAGTCCGTCATTCAACAGTGAAAAAGATTATTCACAAGTAAAACATAATTTAAGACAATTAAAGAGGCAGTATTATGCTTTTTCCAGCCACATAGAATCATTTCATAGCACAATCAAGTAACTATGTTACCTTCATTTAGTATATCAAAAATGACTTTAAAATCTTAAAATTATAATTTACACATTCAAATTGGGCCTCTGTCCCTTTAAGAAACTCTTGCTCTTTCCTATGTTCTGTCTTCAGGAAGTCATCACAACATGGCTCTTCTATTAGTCCTTTAACAACGACTTCACCAGTGTTTCACTGAGAAGCAGCTCATATAATCAGTTCAGCAGATGCTCAGTTCCACCAGGTGTTTGCTAATTGCTGCTGGCTAGTCTGAAGGAGCTGAATGGGAGAGCTGTGGGGGAGGGCTGCTCTGTGAGGCAGAAGCTTGGAAACTGCTGCCCTGAGGAGGAACTTTGTCCTTGAAGGCAGAGCTAGGTCCAATGAGGCGTTTTGCACAGCTGAATGGTTGCCACAGGAGATTAAAAGATTTCTCAGACATGCATGAAATAATCAAAGCAACACTCCAGGTATGTTTTTGATGAGGGAATAACATCACAACATGATGTAAACCTTGAAAAAGTAAATTTTACATAATACTGTCCCTTTAAGAGAGGGACGGTCAATATCCATAGAATTTACAAAACCCAAGCATGCCATCTGGCTCAAAATGAAGGTATTTGGTTATACTTTAATCCGGTTTGGAAGAAATAAATTAACATACCAGAACAAAGACCTCATCCTAACGCTCAAGCATTTTGAAAGCAGGTGTATGATTCAGGTTTTTCTGCAGCCACATGACCTGTAGTCACTAACTGAGCAGCTCAGTTGCTTTTTCCTGAGCTGCTCAGTAAAGCAACATATTCTAGAGTCAAATATGAAGCTAAAGTTTAGCCAAACGTTGCACAAAGTGGGGAAATAAGTCCCAAACACTGCAGTCAATATACAACAGAATGCCTTTTTAAGGTGTAATGGGCCAAACAAAGTCAGTACCTCAACCTGTGGTTTTGAAGAATATTGTTGCAAAATTTTTCCAAAAATATTATGAATGAAAACTGCATTAAATTAAAACAGAATGACAATCAGCTGATCAAAAGTTTAAAACCAAATCTGCATTTTGTTTCATTTTCTGTCAGGCATTCTTGTTTTTTGATTCTTGTTTTTAATGCTGTTGTACTCTGAAAAACAACAGTTATGACCAAAAGAAATCTTTCAACATCCACAACTAAGGGGGTGGAGTGGGTACATTCTGCTCACCAAAATCAAAATGCATCACAGACTTGTTTACAAAATCTTGCCTGAGATAAACCAGGAAAGAATGACCAGCAACTACTTCTACAAATCTAAATGTGGTCCTGCCTGTACACCCTGCTTAAATTGAGACATTTCAAAGTGCATTACAAGTGTTTAAAGTTTAAAAGGCATGTGCAAAGTGGAAGATGAATTAGAGCATGTCTGAGACATGACTGACTTAGTGTTTTCAGTTAGACGTCTATCCGTGTTAGTAGCTCAGACTGCTGCAAC
Source organism: Brachyrhaphis roseni (assembly GCA_903066815.1). Classification (NCBI taxonomy): domain Eukaryota; kingdom Metazoa; phylum Chordata; class Actinopteri; order Cyprinodontiformes; family Poeciliidae; genus Brachyrhaphis; species Brachyrhaphis roseni. The sequence continues at coordinate 13,855 of CAEFZY010049081.1, forward strand.
TGCTCTGCTCGCCTCTTAAGTGTGCCAACACTTCCTAAACAGAGAGACGATTTTCTCCCTTAGACAATGTATATAGGAGCTTGTGAACTGAATGCACATGAGAAGCGGCAAATGTTATGAGATTGAGGTATTTTGGAGGATTGGACATAAACACAGTGGTTGAGTTTCAGCTTGACTTTGTTGATGACACGAAGTGTGAAACCGAGTTAAGTGTTCAAGAGGTAGGGGTCCGTGGCTGAAATAAAAACACAGATCCGTCAGGCCCTGTGACTTGTGGACAGATGTTTGATGAAGTTGAAGTTCGACTGGAACAGAGTGGAAGTGTGTGCCTCCAGGCGACGAGTGGAAGGTGTCGGTGGAAAAGGGTGGAAAATAGCAGAAGCGCTCAGAGGCATGAAACATCTCCGTCCCACGGAGCATTCTCGCACTGAAAGATACAAATTAAATAAAACAGGGAAATGTATATCTCGGTTTTCTGCTCTTAAAAAAGAAGATTTCTCAAAGTCTTTGCACCGTCGTCTCTCTCTCTCTCTTGTGTCTCTGCACGTGTAAGCCGATACCCATTTCAAGTGGGTTACTCATGTCCAGCACATCCACACAACGAGCCCGGATAAAATAAACATGCCGCGTCAGATATCTCGGAAAGAATCTGTCATGGGTTTGGGGCTAATCACCTCCAGAAGGGGTTTGAGTCAAAGCCTGAAATGTTAGCCCCTACCGGGGAGTGCTGGCTGGGCCGGGCTGGGTTGAGGCTGCCGAGGCCCCGGGCACTGGGAAAGGATCCGGAGGAGATGGGGGGAGCCTTCCACAGGTCAGGAGAGGAGAGGAGTGTAACCACGACTCGTCAAGGGAAACCTACCACCTCTATCATTTATGTCAACTCATGGTCACCTCTTAAATCAATCAAGTTTATTGGTATAGCACTTTTCAGCAACAAGGCATCATCATACAGTCACCAGAAAGAAACATTACATTCTCTCAAGTGCCAGCATCAAAATCATCAAATCACATCAAGTATGTTGGTCAATGTTCCAGTGATCATGGGTCAAAGGCAACACTAACCAGGTGGGTCTTTAGTTATGATTTAACGGAACTCAGTGTTTCGGCCATTTTGCGGATATAGAGTAGGTCAGAACCACAAGACCTGAGTGATCTGGAAGGCTGAGACAACAACAACAGGCCATTAACTTGAACTTGAGATCAATGACTTGAGTTGACCTGGACTTGAGATCAAAGAATTGAGATAAAAAACTTGGGGCTGGACTTAGATCTGAGATGAAAAATGTAACAGTTGACTTGGACTTGCAAAAAATCACTTGTGAACTAGCCATGAATGCCTGGTGATACAACCAGCTAATGGAGCTGTTTAAATTGATTCAACAGCCTAATTTGAACTGGAAAACTCTAGTTCATTTAGATGGCTAACGTAAACAAGGGTGGAAAGGACAAATAATAAAAAGAGCTGGAAATATTTTTGAGATGTAACACATCTTTCAGATAGAAATAGTCTTCTTCTGCCAGCTGGCAGAGAGCATATCAACAGAGGTATTGCACTCAGATATGATTCTAATGCCACCATTGAAAAGTTGATGTAATTCAACAAAAGCTCATAATGACATAATGAAGCTGACATAGTAAAGCTCAGACTAATGGGTCATAACTAACCAGTCCAATGTAGGAAAGGCAATCAATGCAATATTAGATTTTTGGTTTTTTTGCAAAGGCTGTGGAGTTTACTTGCAATGACCACCCAGTCTGGCTGCTTACAAAAAAAAAATGAGTTCATGTTAAGATTACGGTCTTCAATTTTTTCATAGATTTTTTCATAGACCATATTCTAAAGAAAAGGCAGCTTGGGAAGGAGAGATAACTAGATGCAGTGCTTCTTGACAAGCTACTAGCTGTCGTTTGCAAATCAGCGGGAACGCCATTTATTTTCCTTGCCTGTAGAAAATAGTTTCTGCTGTACTGCTACGACGGTTTTCAATGTGCATATTAATGTATATGAGGGTGAATTTGGTTTATGAGCTAATAAAATAGGCAACTATAAATATTATTAGCGGGTGTCCCAAGTATTTCTGGATTTTAGGTATTCATAGGTGGCTGTGGTCCTGAACCCCTGTGAATACCAGGAGTCCACAGAAAATGCTATAAGCTCTTCTCGATAGCTGAAAAGTTTCAAAGCCTGGACTTTGGTTTATGCCCTGCAGGGTAATACATATATTGCATGTGTAATACATTACGTTGCATGCCATTACATGAAATTACATTTTGCCATACCCTTGGGTAAAAAAAAAATCTTTGATCTGTAAAGGGCTTAGTATGGGAAAAATGGAAGACATATAAGTTTTTTAACAAACATAAGAAAACACAACAAAGACTTAACAATCTGGACTGTAACATATCTTAAGTCATACCTCTTAAAGTTTGTCTGCTGCGTTGTGAAGTCCTGTTCCTCACCTCCACTGGGCTTATTTGGTAATTGCACCCACTGAAGGCACCACTGGCAAAGGGATCTAAGAGGAACCGAAAGAGAGCATCAAGGAGGGATGTAGCAGGCTTAAAACCAGAAGCAAAAACAAGAAGAACAAGAAAGAAAAAAAAAACAAGATGAAAGATTCTGAAAGTATTAGAGCAGAGCTCTGGTTCCACTGAGGGACATGCCATTAGGAGTTACAGCCGACATAGACCTGTGTGTTGGTGGCACAAGATGACAAGAGAGCCGCAATTTCAGTCATGCATTTGCAATTATGATCAAAGAGCAGCCTCCCTGTACATGACCTACATGCACGATATCCGTGTCAGGACCAGTGTGTCTCAGAGCAGAGCAGAGCAGAGGTCAACTTTCACCGCGGCTACGCTGAGCCGTTACGATGAGGTGGACTGAAAGTCGTCACGAGGCGACTCCCTAGAAGCTCTCCTGACAATTATTATTTATTTTGCTGACTTTTAAAAAAATGGGCCAATGAGAGGCGACAGGCCCCGCTTCTGCTGCCTGTTATGGCTCATTAGTGTACATTGGCTGGAAAGGGTTACTGCTGCTGAGGCAAGACTGGAAGAAAAACACATGAGAATGGAAAAAAAACCCAAAAAAACAGACAGAGGTAATGGCATATGATTTTTTTTGTTTTGTATTGTTTTAATTTAACAAAATAAGTTGTATAGGAAGCAGATCTTCATTACGACACAAGAGCATTTTTACAAAACAATCCAACCATCAATTTCTTCCACCAGTAAACAAAACAGGGACTACAGATAGAGTAGTAGTCACATCCCATTGGGATTAGTCCAAGTTTTCTTGCATTAGAATATGCAAACTTCAACTTATTTGTAGTGAAAAGCAATATTTGTAAAGTGGAAGAAACTAACAAACTTTAGCTGCAGTTACGGTCTCTACAGTGTGTTGGGCTTCACACTTACTTCCGCATTTTTTCTGCTGCTTTTTGGTCGCCTTCATCTTCTGAGCTCTTTTCAGCATAAGAAAAGCTGTGCGGTTATTGGTAAAGCCCCTGCAGACGGCAAGACAGAGATGATTATCTAAAACTTCAGTTGTATTGAATTCACACATTATAAATTATAAATGATAAAGAACAATGCAACAGCGTATGAGACATAATGATGAGTTACCATTCTTGTTTAATTTTTTCTGATCTTTCAGATAGACCACTCTGAATCCTGGTTGAAACTGTAGTCTTGCTTCTGAAAACGAAGAATTCACAATATTTAAAAAATTTCCTCATTAAAAACAAATTTATTTTCATTATCAGAAAAAAGTGAACCTGTCATAATATTTTAGTATACATTTTTGCTTACTTTAACACATATGGGTATCTCTAGCTTAATTGTTTTTTTTATATACGTCTATGTCAGGTTTTTTCAAGCTGCCACCTAATTTAAATAGAAATTTCCACAAAGTCTAAGACTTTTTAAAACAAAGAAACATGCCAGATTCAGAAATGTTAGCATTATTTTGGAAATTTCACAGTTAGGGTAAGGTAGTTGTGCAGAAAATCAAACATTTCTTTCATAACAAACTTATTCCTGAAATATTCAGAAAGAATCTAACTTCACTTTGATGTGAAATAAACTCTGTTTTATTTCCTTTTTTAGTGCAACTGGTTTGGATCTCTGTGCCAAGTTCAATGATCAAAATTTCCTGATATGGAGATTAGGCAATTCAACCCATTAGATCAACAGTAGCTGCAAATGTGGGTAAAACTTTGTCAATATTCCGATAAAGTAAAAAAAAAAAACATGTCTCAACAACAGTGTTTCCATTAAATAAGAAGCGTAATTAAAATCACACGTGAATAAGCTTGTTCACGCGATAAGTCATTCAAAAACATGCCGCACCATCATCCTCCATCTACCGTAATTTCCGGACTATAAGCCGTGACTTTTGTCGCACGCTGTCAACCCTGCGGCTTATACAACAATGCGGCTTATTTATGAATTTTTTTTCTAGAAAAGGTAAGAGTGAGACAGGTGGAATATATGTGTCGAGGAAGACGCAAGTTTAATGTAACTTAACACATCTCAGTGTACAGGAGGAAGATTAAGAAGCTCTCAGTGACTTTTACCGGTATGTTTTTTTTTAACCAGCCCTGTTAGTGCTATGCTACTAAAGCGGCTCAATTATGTCCGATCTATTGAAAACGGCACTTTACACCGGGTGTTTACAGGGATTTTCCAAGGTAACAATTAATAATTTACATCGATCC